>JBBPKI010001119.1:0-14672 GCA_038089155.1 Nevesoporus exiguus
GGAAGCATCGGGGACGCCCGGGATGGCCCAGGACGCGTTTTCGTTTACGAACAAGCGGTTGTGCGAACGGTGGTTGGACAATTTGTTCATGGTACTCTACGAGGTACGTCGATCCCCTGGCGCGCGTCATACTCGAGGCTGAACACGTTGCAGGACCTGCGCATATGGACGATCTTTCGCGCTGAGGTGGCCCATTTCAAGACGCAGCATGTCGCGTACCGCAAGACGGGTCTGGAATGGGAGATCTTGGGTGACCTGGCGCTGCGTTTGCATCACAAGGAAGAAGCCAAGGAGGCGTATCAGCGGTGTCTCGACACGGCGCGGTACGCGCAAAAGCCGTGGGCGAAGCTACTCGAGACGTACGCCGAAGAGGGAGACATTACGCGGACGATTCAGACGGCGATACGAGTGGCTGCGTATCAATACGCGGACTACACAGAGATGACGGTGAGTCCCTCTAGTTGAAGGAGTACAGTGGCTGACGACGCGACGACGCGCGGTACTTAGTACCCGACGTTGATCGCCCGCTCGTTCTTCAAGCTCGGTCAGATCCACGGGCACGCCAAGATTTCGTTCACGTTGTTGAGCATGGGTCTTCCGGATGCGGTGCTCAAGATTATGGAGGGGTATTTGCAGTATGGGAAGACGTTTAGAGTGGAGGGGTATGATTTTTGAAGTGCGTGAGTGTGGGTTGCGCAGACGCGGTGGTTGTTTGGTCGTGGTCCTCGTTGGACGCGCGTTGGTATGGGTCAGACATGTTTGTGATGCGGTGTTCGCCTTGACTTGTGTTCATTACCGTCACGATTGCCGTATCGCGTGTCAGCGGACTGACGCAGTAGTTCTCTTTCTGTTCGGTTGTGGTCCTTATTACTAAGAGACGCGCGTTGGTATGCGTTGGACACGTTTGTGATACGCAATGTTCGCCTTCGATTGTTCTTGTGACCATGATGACTGCCGTACGGTGGGACACGACGGTGTCTGATTTCCTTGTGCTGTGGTGCTTGAAAACATGCTTCAGACATGCTGCAAGGTTCGTTCCAAGTGGAGAGGACCAGTTTGAAGTAACGCATCGATATCAGTACAGCGCTCAATGTCGCGATACGGCCTTGAAGGGCATTCCTGCACGTGTATCAACTTACACGTTGGATGTCGTTATGATGGCACTCATACCATGCATGACCCACGATGGATGCTGGGAAATACGCATTATTTGGTATGCTTCCATTGTAATTCCGCTCCTTGTATGATGCCGGGCTACCTTCCCAGATTGTCTCCTTGATGCCAGATATCAAGACACTGGCCGGTTGTTACTACAGCGTTTCAGCAGAAATGAATGTTTAATGTCCGACTCTCAGGCTGTTGGGCTACTACATGTTCCCTTGGATCCGAGCCCTCGTGTGGCGATGGGCGATGCAGGCGACAGTGCCCTTCAAATTGTTACCACAGGCCCTGATTCATATCGCCCATGTCGTCTTTACGCCTGATTGCACGCATTACAGGGGGCGACCAATAATTGGGCAAGTAGGTCTATTCCTTCGCTCGTCATGAGCCGAACACATGCTGGCCTGCTTTTCAGCGCTATGGCGCCTATGAGGTGCCACGCATGTCTCACTCTCGCGCGGCATCGCCCTCCTTCGTCTCTTCCCTCCAATGTCCACGGAAACGCGTGTTGGACTCAGTCATCGTAGTTACGGGCATCGAGCTCACCCGGACGTATCTGACTTGCCCGAAGAACACAAAGTACTAGTTCCCAAGCGAGTTCGAGAGCTTCTTGTGGCGTTTGCAGACGATGTTGATCATTTGTGCAGATACCGCCATGCAGTGGCCTCATCGCCATGGCCGTGGATGAATTTCAACCAAGATGAAGCTTTCATTCGACCACGTTCACCCGGTTCATATGAACCATGGAGTAGATACCCCCAAAGTCATTTTGGAAATCGGACCCTAGACCAAGTTGACCCATCTCGCACGTTGACGGTCTGTAGAGAGCATACGTGCCGCATACACAATGTGGACATGTTCAAGGACGGAACATTCGATGAATCTGACGAGCTAGCGCCCACTCGCCAAGTACCATCGGAACCAGAGGCATTAAAAAAATTATGGGACGAGATGGGATCTCGAGTGAGTGCACTTGGTATACACTGCGATACTCAAGCATACATGACAGAACAAAGGGGACCCGTGTATCGATAACGTATTTTTTATCTAACCAAAATCAGTCGTGACTGCCCAGGGATTAAACACCGCACATACCTATAATAGGCGCTAGCCCTTCCTCTAGGTATTGTGGTGTACCATTTGATGGTGTAGGACTAATACTCTCCCGCTGATTGATCACTGCGCGTATAAATGGGAGAACAACAGTGATGTCTAGATAGGATGAGCAGTCAGACACGAAATCGGAAAGATCACGTACGATCTCCTTCTCTGAACTGCGGATCCTCTTGGTATCGCGATGGAATCCAGTTTGCAGAAGAAGCAAAGAAAACGGGTTCGATGTTATATCTGGCTGCCATGAGGATAGCACGGGTCACTCGTCTCGGGCCACGTACCTTGTGCCCAGCATCCGCAGCGCAGTCAAGGTAATGTTCTCGATAAAAAGGGCTTGGACGCGGAGGTTTAGGACAACCTACCAAGTAACTCAGATTCGTATTGGCGACGTGGTGTGAGAAAAGTGCACCAGTTGACATTTGCCCAGCTGGACAGGTCTTATTGCAAGATTTGCTCGCCGTGCACATGGTTCGCAATATGGAAACGAGCACCATTATATCATTCCACCATCACTCACAACTTCAAATGACAACGGCTAGGCTCCTCCGATCCCTTGTACAAAGAACGGGCCGCAGTATATACTGGTCGAAGCTCTATACCAAGTCTCGAGATCCAACGCTTATGTTTCTTACTTTTCTCTGGTATGCGTTTTACGCTTGGGATGAGGCTCTCCTCACCTTTTGCACTATCAGCAGCTCCTTCGTGACTTCAGCGAATCGGTTAAATTTGTACGAGATACGCCCAACCCAGCTATGCACTACCCGTCGATCACTGAGGCTGAGAGAGATGATTCACGAAGGTTATTGGTGTACGAATCAGATACCTTGCTGTTTGAGATTGAGCGATTGGAGAATCGGAGGCAGATACAATCAGATCGTTTGCAAAATGCGATGCATCTGGCGCGTTCCTCGCGATGCTTCCCAACTATTGATCTCCCTAACAGATTGCCAGCAGGCCTTCTCGATCATCAGCATTGAGGACAGCAGAAGAATGCAGTGGGACTCTACTGCGATGAAGCAAGTGAGCACAAATATTCGTGACGGTCTCTGCTTTGTGATGCTTACCTACTGATGGTTGCTAGATCTCCTACTTGACTATGCTATTTTTGCCTGCTAGTTACCTTGCTGTGAGTTGTCCCTGATATCGGCCTACGTCTGTAACTTACGGTAGGGTCGATAGAGTGTGTTTGCCACTGGCGTTGTAGAAATCAAACCTGGTGCCTCCGAGTCCTTGGTCAAGTATATCGCAAGCACTGTTCTCCTGACGGCGTTCACTGCGTGGGTCGTGGTTGCCCTACGGGAACACAGTTCTTTCCACAGAGACCAACATGGTGAAATGCGAGACGGTATGGTACAGCGTGTTGCGTGGCCCTTCCTGTACACGTATACCTTGATCCAGAGGATGGTGGGTCGAAAGGCCCGCAGCAATCGGCGGGTGGCTGCCCTAGGGATGGAACGTGTATAGGAGGCCACGCATCACGCTGAGCGTCGATATCGTCGGTGTCATGTTATTTTTTTTGGATATACGGAATGCATTACTCTACGGTAGTACTATTTACATGACAATGGGCTTGTAGGTGTCTACCTGTTGTACTAGTCTGCAGAGTCGATCTTGTTTTTCATGTACCACTGGTCAATAGCTTTTTGAATATAACTCATTGGATTGGCTTAATTTTGACCAAGTCGTTTCCAAAACGGATCGGAAGGAGTGATGATGTTGCTTTCCTGTGACTGATCTTCATCAGCTGCATAGTCCAAGTGCCAGTGACCTTTTGCGACAGCTCTTTGTTTCGAATGGTGATCATTCGCAAGGGCGTCAAAAACGCACAATGTGTATATGGAAGATATCCAGCGTCACCACCAGGCGTGGTGACCCCGTCGATGACCCCACGTGACCGCAAGCACGCCAGTACACGCCCTCCCGGACAGATAGTATGGCTTCATATAAGAGGCGCAGATGTGATCACGTGCGGTGTGGTTTAGTAGAAAACCCCAGCGGTCGAGGGAAAGATATATCTGGCAAGTTGGTGACCTCAATTAGGCCTGGTGCGTGGGCTTAGTGCTGGACGATCGGCTTCCGACGGGATGCACTATGACGAATGAATGTAGTCCCTGGGCGCAAAGTCACTGCCGCACGGATACCCCGAGGCGTAAAGCTTCGCCTTTAGGTACTTGGGCCGTACTACGCCCTATGGTTGAAAGTCCTGTCAACGGTTGCCGCTGGACGTTCAAATGTTGATGACTCATGGGGACGATGACTGACAAGGGATGAGCTAGCACTCCGATGATGTGTTGTCCAAATGCGCCTACATGCTGACGGCAGCCTCTCTTGCACGCTGCACGCGAGATTCCTCTCAATGGGTCGCACAAGACCGCTAGACCGAGGATTTGATCGTCAAGGATCTTGGCCGAATTTGGATTCCGTCCGGCTGTATGCAAGCGGCAGCAGCACTGGTAGGCACCTCGGCCTTGAAGCGTGTTGATCTAATGTCAGATTCATAGCACTCGACGTGCACTTGACTGGAACTAGTTAAAAGAAGAGGCATCGATCGCGTTCTGTTCCTCGCTGCCTTCCTCTCTTATCAAAAGTGTCACCTACCTCCCGAAGTTATGTATGCAGTCAGCCTGCAATCGGCTGCTGATGCCTTTCTTATGTCGAGCCTCAAGGTCCAAGTGGTCTTGGCTCTCCTCATTCTGTTGGTGCTGTTAGCGGTCGGACATGGCTCGGCCTTGGACGACCTCTCCATACATACCCTTGTTCATTTGCCTGGTTCCCATCTCCTTGCCATCGAACCGCCCTTTCGACCACGCTTAGACTTCTTCAATGGCTGGTTCCGCAACACTGGAGAGAAGCCAGTTCAATTTAACATCCCGCACGTCAGTGCCCCGCCCTCTCCTCGGACTTCTGATGTGGCGGGCCATAATCAAGGTCGGTACAAATGCCTACCTTAGAAGGTGGTCCTGATGTGATGCAACTAGTTACCACGGTGTCTGAACAGTGTAGGATGTCCAAATTAAGGTATCTATTTCACTATGCCCTAGGATTAATGCTTGAACATGTCGCTTCTCGCATAAATCAACTCTGGTTAGCATTGGAGTCCCGCTGCCTTTAGACCTCACTCCCCATATCATCAAAATCAATGATCGGTATTCGGCCGGGGGAGGTTTTGGTGATGTCTATAAATGTTGGTATCATAGCGGTTTAATGCAAGAGAAGGTTTGAGTCTGGTTCGCAATCCACGACTGTCTTATTTAGTCCACCTCCAGGTTCAAGTGGCGGTGAAAGCATTCCGGTTCGAGTTCACATTAGATGGAAGTGCAGACGAATCCGCGAAGGTGTCTACACTCATTACGACCACTAAAAAGTGTCTGAGCTGGTTTCTAGATGGTCCGTCGGGAACTCGGGATTTGGAGGAGACTGGAGCACAACAATGTTGTTCCGTTCCTGGGTATTGCATATGGGTTTGGAATGCAAGGTGCCATGTCGTTGGTGTCGTTGTGGATGCCCAACGATACTCTACATAACTTCCTCTCGAAGCATGACGGTAGCTTAGGTGTGGTACACCGGCTCCAGCTGGTGGGTCCTCTCGGCACTTCCCACTTTCTCATGTTCTGACCCCAGATGATGGGGTAGTGGCTGGATATTGCCAATGGACTACAATATTGTGGGTACCATCTTCATCCAGGTTGATAGGGGCTGAAGGCAACACACCGCAGTGCATTCCTTTCCAATCGTCCATGGTGACCTGAACAGTGTACGTCAGAGTAGAACACTCAGCATCTCTCATGTCTAAATATGAAACAGAATAACGTGCTTCTTGATGCCGATTATACTGCGCGCTTAGCTGATTTTGGATATGCTTCGTTGGTTGGGAACATTCCTGAAGCGTTGTCTTACCTTCGGAGGTCTACTCCACGACCAGGAGCCTTGCGATGGGTAGCACCAGAGCAGGTTTCTCTGGAAAACACATTTAACCGGACGACCAAGAGTGATATATTCTCTTTGGGGTGTCTCGGTCTCCAGGCACGTCCACCACATGTCCGAGCCAGGCTCGTTGCGTTAATGCCCCTGCAGGTGTTGTCTGGGAAACAGCCATGGTCAGAGGTCCGAGAAGATATAGCCGTCGTTTTCCGCTTAGCAAAAGGGTACAAGCCAGGCCGGCCAGATTATCGACCGGTGGACAACTTGCATTGGAATTTGATTGACCAATGCTGGTCACCGATGGAGGAGCGGCCTACTGCGGAGGCGATTATCACCTCTATTCATCGATTCCTGAGCTGTTACCCATCGTTCCAGCTTCTCCGTGATGTCATGGGCACATCGGACGACTTACAATTACCCGGGTGTTTTATGGCAGTCTCATAGTTGATCGTCGTGTCTTTAAATAGGGGAGATGTGAGAACCCCCTTCATGTATCTACTTTGTTGGTGCTATCAGGTACTAGTTAAGACTACTCTTCTAAATCCGTCGGATCCCGCCAAAGTATGAACCCTAGTGAGCATAAGAGAAACGGTAGTAGAAGCGGAGAGTCGCTATCAAGGCGTCAAACTTCATAGCTTACCCGTTTGGCTGATGTATCGATCACCATCCGCATAGACGGCAGTATACCGTCGATTTTGACTTGCATTCTATCGTGGTCCGCAGATGATCGCTGTACGTAGGTATCTGTTTAAGCTAATCAGGACCAATGATTCAGTTGATTCAATCATTCTAGATCTCAGAAGCTAGTCCGGAAAGGGTGTGTGAGAATGTAATTGGTTTGAGCCAACCACGGCGCTCGTGTTCGCGAAAGTAAATGTTTTCGCGCTCCCCACATATTTGGCGTACATATGCTCAGCCCACATCGGCGCATCAGCATCTAGGACAAGAGTGAGGGCGTTGACGTGAGGGCGAGGTGCACTCACACCACACCTACTATGGAATGATATGCTTCCGAGGGGTTTTGTGGGTATTCAAATCTAAGGAACGAGAAGGAGGGCTGAGAGAGCTGACCCACTCCAAGTCTGTCATTCAGTGTGCGCACCAGCAGTAACTAAGTGTGTGCGGATGCTGTCTAGTCATCCTGCAAGTGGATCGTCCAAACAGTGCTGTGCGGGGCGGCTTGAGCAACGCGGCAGACGTGATACGTATCATTCTGCTTTGAGCCTTTGACAAGTCCATCTCAAGGCCACGAGTCAGGCTAGGCATAAAACGCGCACGCCATCTCGTCCTTGTGCTGAACCCGCAAGAGGGTGAGCGCAGTCGGCCACGAAGTAGATTGCATCCGGGGACGATGAATACGAAGTACTTCTATGTCGGCCCTGCCGTGCAGGTGGTAAAAAGGACGGATCGCAGTCGGCCACAATAGGCTTCTTTTGGCTCGGCTGCGCTCCACGGTATGGTAGCGCCTATCTTTCAAATTGATAGTAACGCTTCAAGTTCAAGTTGCACATACCTGGTCAGAAAGTCTTATCCAGCTAGGAATGGCCCAACTATCGTGCATCATAGAGCTTTGTCTGGACTAGAGGCATGGCACTAGGAGTTTTGGAATATACCATAATACTTCCGGCAAACACTGACGCTTATGTTCGCAAGGACAAAGGTTCGGGTTCCCCATCAACAAATCATAGACAGTCGATGTACATGCCTAATCCGTAAGGGCACCTTTATATCCGTAACGAGGACACCAATTCGGGTAGAGGTGTGCTCGCAATTGTCTGGCCCGTTTGCTCTCCCACACTCGGATCGTGTACTGGGCAGTTCGCAGCTCGCAGCACGGAACAGGTGCATTTGCGTTATGTAGCAAAAAATATGGGGAGAGCTGGTCGAGGAGACGTGCGCCCTTCCTTCCCCTTCTTTCCTACGACTCGGCTCGCGTTCCCCTCCTACCCAGCTCAGCTCCTTCCACCTCGCCTCGGGCGTCGATGCGAGCTCCTCCGCGTCCCTCGCAGCGTATATCAACTCGCTCACGTACGCCATCGAGGACACCTCAGCGTGATTCTCCAAATGGCCGTGTGGAAGGTGCGCAACGGGTGCTACTGCTGCTTCAACGCCTTCTCCCGGGTCGACGTGAGAGTAGAGGTCAAAATTCCAGGCGGGGTACATGCCTATGTGGTCGATCTGCGCTGCGAGCGGTGCGTGCTTTCTTTTCAGTTTTTGACGAGGATTGGTTTGGTTCTGGCGTGGCTGACGTTTAGACAGACACGAAACGGCCCAGGAGATGTGGCAGGAGATGTACGTCTTGGCGTTGTTCCGTGTTATCTTGTATTCGGACGATCCGACGTATCGGCTGGACGCGTATCGCAAGCTGGATCCGATCACGACGACAGAGGGGAGGGGCGGTTCTTACAGGCCATCGAAGCGCTGTTTATGAAAGGTGCGTTGGGCCGTCGATCACTCGATCTCGCGGGCGCTCACTCGTTCGCGATCGTATAGGCTGGCAAGTGGGCTCAGATCCCGAGATCCAAGTCGCCACGGTTGTCTCAAATCAGCTCACGCTGGGGGTGGTAAAGTATGTGAAAGAACATCGACCTGGAATACGAGTCCGCAAGGACTCCAGTCGATGGTAAGAGACTGAGATTGCTAGCTACCTGGCACACGAGTCCGTAAGGACTACAGTGTGTGAGTAAGGACATGTAACGAGTGACTAGTACATGTTGCTTACCTCCAGTCGATAGTAAGAGACTGGAGGAAAGCAGGAACGAGCAGGATCGACTAAATAATTATACTATCCAAATAAGGAAGGTAGCGGGCAAAGTAAGGGTGAACACTACGTGTGTACCAGAATCGGGCCGTTCTCCAACAAAGTATTTCGGTGCGAGCGGGCGGTATCAGCAAGCGGCTAATTTGTTTGAGAAGTTGGAGGTGAGAGAGCTCGAGGTGATGTCGCTGTTGGCCAAGAGCTATATTGGGATGAGTAGGTTTACTACCTTTCCTGTCAATGTCATGGCTATATGCGTTGACCGTGCGTGTACCGGGATGAGGAGAAGGTCAAGGCGGTCCAGATCATGTCGGCTGCGATGAAGCATACGCCTCATTCGTACACGCTGTTGCACGTCCAGAGCGATTTCTTGCGGTCCAAAGGCAAATCAAATTGGGCCCCAAAACCGGCCAGAGAAGCGGTGAATTGCGTGCCGAGCAAGTTCGTGACGTGGGAGAACTTGACGGGGTTATACATCAATAGTAAGGATTACCAGTCGGTATGTTGAGCTTTTCTCTCGTCGACGGATTGGGTAACACGTTCAAGGCATAATTTAAGACTCCGCTAAGCTCTCCATTCGGAGGTAGCTCGTATCTTGCACCTTTTTCGGAAGCTTAGCGCTTATCAATCATCGATCATCACCCTGTGGAAGGGTGCCCTAGTTTCGAAAGAGTTGTTCGATGAGCCCATCGTCGCCAGATTAGTAGAACCAGGTAAATTTGCAGTGTGTTCGAGAGCCAATGGGGGTGCAGGCTCGTTCACAGAACCAGCTCCGGAGGTGTTGGCCGTTGGCGTGCTGCGAGAATGGCCAAATGGAGGTAACAACTGTCGTATTTTTCGTTCGAAGGTTCTATTCCACGCATTGATGACCTAGGGCAGTGGCACGGTACGGATACCACTAGTGACCTTTCCACCTGTTGACATCACCATCATTCTCTCCTTGTTCCACCAGTCACTTTCTGGTCCGATGTTGCGTCAGTCCCAACACGTACAAATACCAGAATAGATGCACACAGCTCACCTTGCTCGTTCCTTCTCTGATATGTTTCCTTAGCGTTCTATCACCCATCACATCGCCAATTCTTCCCCGAGTTCAGGGTTCCGTGTTAAGTACTACGTGGGATATTTCACATTTCCGCTAGCATGAGCGCGATACGGCCCTCTGGCCCACCTACTTATGTCTCTATTTAGCGCTGGTCCCATAGTATATCTATGCACGCAATCTTCTCCTGAAGACAAATCCTTTTGATTCCTTCAAGTCCCTTCTCCTGTTTAAACGTCACCTGGTCACCTTTTTCCTTCTGTTCACTTTCAGGTTTTATTCCTGGTCACCCACAAGAGTGAAGGCATCGAATGAGAGCCATTTGGCGATGGCTACAGGTCAACACACGCAGGTGTGTGCCCTATTTTCGGAGGCAAATATCTGTGGTGGACCATATCACCTTAGGAAACAGCCAACGAAACCCGGTGCACAACCAACTGTCTGTTGCTCTTGGGTCTTTTTCTCAATCACTCATCGCATGTCACAGCATAATTTGCCTACCGAAGCAACCCACTCAAACAAGGTTACCTCCAGCGAACCCTGGGTGAACCTTATCGAGATCCGTGTATTCACACCTATTCCATGTCTTCCTGTACCAAGCACTCACATAACTTTTCGTTTTTACAGACCAGCCAAGCATCATTCAATGTATTTACTCTGGATTTATGAGGGATATTTTCTCTTACTGTCGTTCCATAGGATCATTCTCCATTGCCACTTGGGGAGAAATTGTCTTTGCAAACGCTCGATAATCTTGGTAATTCCTCGAAAACATGCCGATCTGATGCAGCAAGCTGTGATCAAGGTCAGTACAACATCCTACCCCAGACGGTGGTCCTGATGTGACACAACTAGCTACCGTGGTGTCTGAACAATGCCGGATGTCCAAATTAAGGTATTTATTTCACTAGGCCGTAGGATTAATAGTTGACCGTGTCGCTTCTCGCATAAATCAACTCTGGTTAGCGTCAGACTCCCGCTGCCTTTAGACCTCACTCCACATATCATCAGAATCGATGATCGGTATTCGGCTGGGGGAGGTTTTGGTGATGTCTATAGATGTTGGTATCATGGCGGTTTAACGCAAGAGAAGGTTTGAGTATGGTTCGTGATCCACGACCGCCTTATTTAGTCCACCTCCAGGTTCAAGTAGCGGTGAAAGTGTTTCGGTTCGAGTTCACATTAGATGGAAATGCGGATGAATCCGCAAAGGTGTCTACACTCATTACGACCACTAAAAAGTGTCTGAACTGCTTTCTAGATGGTTCATCGGGAACTCGGGATTTGGAGGAGACTCGAGCACAACAACGTTGTTCCGTTCCTGGGTATCGCATATGGGTTTGGAATGCATGGTTCCATGTCGTTGGTGTCGCTGTGGATGCCCAACGATACTCTACATAATTTCCTCTCTAAGCACGACGATAACGTAGGTGTGGTACACCGGCTGCAGCTGGTGGGTCCACTCGACACTTTTCACTTTCTCATGTTCTGACCCCAGATGATGGGGTAGTGGCTGGATATTGCCAATGGACTACAATATTGTGGGTACCATCGTTGTCCAGGTTGATAAGGGCTCAAAGTAACACACTACAGTGCATTCCTTTCCAATTGTTCATGGTGACCTGAACAGTGTACGTCAGAGCAGAATACTCGGTACCTCTCATGTCTAAATATGAGACAGAGCAATGTGCTCCTTGATGCAGATTACACTGCACGCTTATCTGACTTTGGATATGCTTCGTTGGTTGGGAACATTCCTGAAGCATTGTCTTACCTTTGGAGGTCTACTCCGCGACCGGGAGCTTTGCGATGGGCTGCACCAGAGCAGGTCTCTCTGGAAAACACGTTTAGCCGGACGACCAAGAGTGATATATTCTCTTTGGGGTGTCTCGGTCTCCAGGCGCGTCCACTACCTGTGCGAGCCAGGCTCGTTGCGATGATGCTCCTGCAGGTGTTATCTGGGAAACAGCCATGGTCAGAAGTCCGAGAAGATATAGCCGTCGTTTTTCGCTTAGCAAAAGGGTACAAGCCAGGTCGGCCAAATTATCGACCGGTGGATGACTTGCATTGGAATTTAATCGACCAATGCTGGTCACCGATGGAGGAGCGACCTACTGCGGAGGCAATTATTGCTTCTATTCGACGATTCTTGAGCTATTGCCCATTATTCCGTCCTCTCTGCGACGTCATGGGTGCGTCAGGTGATCTACAACCACCCAGGTGTCCTACGGATGTCTCATAGTTGAACATCGGGTCTTCAGGGGGAATCAGGTACACAGTAAGAACTCTCCATATACTTTACTCTACTCGCGCTGACATGTCAGGATTTGTTCTCTTTCGAACCCTTCAATAGACTCCACCGGAGTACCAGTTTACTGAGCGCCCTTTAAGTTAAACAACGATAGTAGAACTAAACGCAAAGTCATTGCAAGAGCACAGGGTGGAAATTTCATATCTTGTCCGCCTAACGAGAATCACCATTCATAGGGCGGCCAGATTGACTTTCACCCTGTTGTGGCATACGAATGATATTTTTGTGTGTATATTATATACCATTCGCACCGATCATGGTCGATCTCGGCCAATCTTCTAAGTTTGTCCAGACTGAAGGTAACTGCCAGGCACAGGAATGTATATATTGAGCCAACCACAGCGCTCATGTTTGTGAAGTGGAGGCCTTTGCATTCTACGTTCCACACCGTCAACAAGCCATACATATCCGACCTGTATGTGCAGCCCACACTGGCACCTTAATACCCAGGCTGAGGACGAGGACGATGGTTCAAGTGGGAGGTGAGCTTGCATCTACTGAAAGGCATTGCCTCTAAAGGGTTTTGCTGAGCATTCACACTAAGGAACAAGAAGCGGACGAATTTGACAGGCCACGAGTTCGATGTGATGCGGTATACATACCGACCCTGAGAAGTGGCAGTGAGCATGACTGCTGTTTGGTCATCCTGTGAGCGGATCGGCGAACATGTGCTGTATATGCGCACGGAGGAGCGTGAGTAGCGGCAGACGAGTTACGCACCAAGTCCTCCTTGCAATAGAGTGAGGCCGATTAGGTAGCACTTACACGTGATTCTTCCCACGCTCGAGCCTCTTACCCATTTCAGGCCACTGTACTCAACATTCAAGTTGGATGTGCGTGCCGGTTACGGGGAAAGGGCGGGGGGATGGTAAGTGCTGATGGTGTATATCTATGTTCAGTGAGCAATGATGATATATGATACTTGTCAAGTGGTGTTTGGTGCCACGAGGGTGAAATGAGGGTTTTACGAGCCGTCGAGGTGCTGTTTGTGAAGGGTGCGCCGTGTCATCGATCACGATCGTGCAGGCTAGATTCCAAAATCCAGATTGCCGCAGCCATCTCGAGTCATCGTGCGCCAAGCAAATCCATAACGTAGGAGAAGCCGCCAGAGTTGTACTGATCGACACAAGGGTTACAAGTTGGTATGTCCTGTTCCTCTCTCGTCGTTGATGTGTATAAGGTACTGCTCACGCTGGATTCGTATTCCATGTCTACGTACTATAAATGGCAAGGGTGTACATCGTCCGATTCAGATGAGGCATGCATCCGTCTCCCGTTTGAACACCAGATTAGCGAAATCCTGCCAGAAGAAACAAGAGTGGGGAATAACGAAGTACGCATGGATACATATGGTGCTATTCTACGCGAAATGACACTTACGCCGTGTCTACGGAGACACCGCGGGTTCCGGGGCACTTGGGCGTGTACTCACTCCCTTCTCACGCACCTTGTCTCTGTGATGAGACTTGGTGTGCGATGCTCGTGATGGAAGGAGAATATCGGATACAATAGTCGCAAGCAGACCTGCAAGATGCGATTGGGAGCCGGGAACACGAGCGGGCGAAGAGGTGGGGCAGATGATGACACATCAATGAAGGTGATATGTAGTCCGTGGCAAAGTGGGAGTGGACAAGTCTTGGTAGCTTAGGATGTTGGGAAACATTCCAATCATCAAGCTGTTAATTGAGTTGGATATCGAACGAGGGTTGGCGACGGCTAGGAATGGGGAGACGTTTGAAGATAGGGACGGCCTGACCAAGGGTAATAGGGTCGTGGTGGCTACTGTTGTTGTTGGAGAAACCAGGAACCTGAAGCGTGGGAAGTGTCTAGGGCCTTAGGAAATGTCTCCGAAGTTTACGGGCAAGCGGCTGTGTGAACGATGGGTGGCTGAACAGCCTGTTTATAGTTCTCTAAAGAAGTCAAGGAGGTGTGCCAGCGGTGTCTCGATACGGTGCGGTACGTGCAAAAACCGTAGGCGAAACTGCTAGAGATGTACGCCGAGGAAGAGGCACCATTCCCTAGAGCTTTGATGCATGAATTACGACAATCCTCGTAAACATTTGATGCAACACAACGAGGATCCGAGCCAATAGCTCATTTGGAGGAGTGATGCATTAGAGCCTGGACGGCAACGCAAAAATTAGTAACTTCAGTGCTTGGCTCTATTTGTCTCACTCTGTTAACACGGCACCGTCTTCTGTGGTTTGAGCGGAGATTCGCCTATCTGCTACGTGAGCCAGTACTATTGTGAATCCGGAGTTGTAAAATGTGCACATTATGTACTTGTAAATATGTCGACATTTGTCATCTACTATTATGAGCGCGGAGTTGCAAAATGCGCACACCACTCACAAACTTGTCGACAT
>JBBPKI010001120.1:0-14667 GCA_038089155.1 Nevesoporus exiguus
TTAGGCAACCCAGAGATTCTTCTAGACAACATATTGATGTCAAGGGGTGCCCTACTCCAATGATAGAAGGGGTGGAGGGAAAGCTTGTGCTTTTGTTATGTAGCATGTTCCCGAGAACTACTAGTACTTCTTATGCTTTGTGAGGAGGCACTTGGGATGAAGTGGACAGAGGTCAAGGAAACACATGAATTGCATAGCACAAGCTTACTTTACATGGTACAAAAAGTAAGGTTTAAATAGTGTGTACCTATGAGCGCACAGACCAGTTTAGGGCAAGCAAGGGAAGATGGTAGTTAAGGAACACAATGCTGTGCAGGAGAACAGCATTAGGAGGTAGGGTCCAAAGGAGAAATTAAGATAAAGAATAAAGGTCGTAACCATCACTGGAGAAAATAAGAAGCAGTGGTAAGGACAGGAACTGTGGGTGCATGTATATGAGAATAGCAAAGGGAGGAGGACGAAGTGAAAATATTGTAACAGCAATTAGTTCAACCCAATAAGGATTCTGGAAGAGGGGACTAGTGGGAGGAGAATGCCCAGGGCTTACTAACTCTCTAGGAAGTGATTATTGCGATCCTGGACCGTCCTGGAGCAGGCAGACAGCAATTCAGGTTATCTGGCTTGAAAACAGCATAGAAAACAGGCAGAAGCATGAGCAGAATGCATTGTACTTGAACCTGGGCATGGTTTCTTGATCATGATGATGAGTGACAGAAGCTGAGTACTATTTTTGGCCTAGATACATGCATATACTATTGCTGGAAACTCCCAGCTACTAAGGTATTAAGTAAAAATACTGGTATAAGTCAAACTAGGTAAGTAACCACTCAGAAAGTAACCGGAATATAGTAAGGAAGACATCCAGCCAGTTGACCAGAATGTAACAGGTAAGTAGTTGAATACCAGTATGAAAGAGACATAAGGAGAATAAGAAATAGTGGCCAATGGACTTACCAACAGGAGGACATGGACATAGAGGATGCATGTTGTGGGCTAGAGCAAGGACCAGGGCGACCAGGTACTTGTACTACCAGGATGCAACAAATGCTGGTGCTACCAGTATACCGGCCAGTCAACTGGGATGTGATTAGAATGAGATGGATGCACCGGGATGCTGACCAGTCAACTTGGAGACAACCAGGATGTGACAAACAGATGAAATGTGATACTGGGTATAGTGCTGATGACTTGGTACTTGGGGTAGACAGGTGCAAATGTGCTGTGACAGCTATACACATGCAGGGAATATCGGCTCCCTACACCAGCCCAAGCGAAGATCTATACTAAAATCAACCTCTGGCATGTGTACCATCTGGTCTGCATTGCTGAGGGCAATGAATGGAAGACTTTGTTCTGGACATGCTATGGTATCTATGAATGGCTTGTCATGTTTTTTGGACTGACCAACTTCCCAGCAGCTGTTGGCAACCTCTACCACTTAAGGCTTTGGTCACCACAACTCAGACTTGCTGTAGAGGCAAGAGGAAGATAGAGGGATATCAACCAGGACTTGACTGAAGTCCGGTCGTTGATGACATTGGTCTTATATACTACTTACAGGTGTTTAGGGCAGGTCTAGGAATACTGACTAATGTACTACGTCATTAATGATGTCATGGTCTAAAATAGCGGTAATTAAGGAAGCATGCTTGATAAGAGTCTAGAATGAATGTGAATGAAGTGAAGGAGGTTGACCTAGACTTGGTCAGGTGACATGTCCCACGGTCACGTGATAGTGGTCATGTGACTTGATAAGATAAGATAAGGGAAATCGTAACAGCAGCTTTCCAGCACTTTGTTAATTCTATTTTTGCTGATCTCCTCGATGTCTTCATGATCATATACCTGGATGATATTCTTATCTTCTCCACTGACAAGGCTTCCCATAGGGAGCATGTCCACAAAGTCCTCCAACAACTCCAGAAACATGGCCTTTATGCTAAACCAGATAAATGCGAATTCCATACAGACTCTACCAAGTACCTCAGATACTGTCTCTTTCCCTCCAGACTTACTATGCCCCCCAAGAAAGTCAAGGCCATTCTTGACTGGCCTGAGCCCTGGAAGGTCCAAGATATTCAATCCTTCCTTGGATTCAATAATTTCTACCACTGTTTCATCCATGACTACTCTAGTCTCATCATCCCCTTGACCTGCCTTACTCATAAGGGCTTTCCATGGGACTTCAATGACACTTGTTGCTCTGCCTTTCAGCACCTTAAGGAAGTGTTTACCTCTGCTTCTATTCTTACTCACTGGATACCTGATGCTCTGCTGATCGTTGAGACTGACGCCTCCAATTATGCAATCACCAGCATTCTCTCACTCTGATGTCCAGACAAGGAACTCTGGCCCATCGCCTTCTACTCCTGGACTCTCTTCACTCCAGAGCTCAACTATGACACCCATGATAAGGAATTGCTTACCATCCATGAGTCCTTCTGGACTTGGCAGCATTACCTTGAAGATTCAGGTACTCTGGTCAATGTTGTGACTGACCACAAGAACTTGGAATACTTTTCCACCATGAAACTCCTGACCTACCATTAAGCCTGGTGGTTGGAGTTCCTCACCCAGTTTAATATGGTCATCTGTTTCTGCCCTGAATACCTAGGTGCCAAGCCCAATGCCCTGACTAGATGCTGGGATGTCTACCCCAAAGAGGGGGATAGGGACTACACCCACGTCAATCCACATAATTTCTGTCCCATCTTTACACAGGAACAGCTCATTGCATCACTCCAGGCCACATACCTCACAACTCCAGTACTCTGAGTGTTACGGAGCATGTCCTTCTGGACTAGCAAACAACAAGAGCTCTTTGCGAGGAGGCACTCACGAAAAGGCACAACATCTCACAACAAGCAAAGAGACAAGAGGGAACAGTTGAGGCAACTGTTCAGGCAAGGACAATGTCCAGACTAGAGGAGGAGGAATTGTGCAGGTCTAGCTTGGGGTTTACAAGCAGGTAGCTAGCTACTTTATAGTCCAAAGGATGCGCACAGACCAAGATAAGGGTAGGCATGGAAAGAAACAGAAGACGATGGAAAGAGGATAGAAAAGGAAATACTACAGCAGATGGTGGAATGGATCATGACAGTGTGCAAGAGAACACTGTTAGGAGGTAATGTCCTTTAAAGAGGATAGCTAGGTAAGAACGGAAATGGTGAAAGAGTAGTCCAGCTCATCCAGTGAGAAAGTGACTAAGAAGTGTAAGTATCTGGTGTGTGGATGTGGATACATGAAGGGAATGGACTTGGAAACAAGAAGTAAGCCAGGATGTAATGATAAAATCATAACAGTACCCCCTTCGTAGCTTTGCAGCGCTGCTGTGTTCCTAAGCACCAGGGGAATCCTCACCATTGAATACCAGCTGGTCGTCATTAAAGTCCTCAGAAGTAAAGGGGCAGTTTGGGACGGTGTGTCCAACAGCTCCACAAAGGCCACATTGGAGGGATGGGCACGCTTCAGCTATGTGGCCCCAGCAATTGCACGCAGAGCAATGGGAGGTGAGGCAGCAGGAAGTGGGATGTCCAGGGGCATACAAGGAATATTTGGGACAGCGATATTGTGGACAGCTCCATTGCAAATGTCCATATCTTCTGCAGGTGTAGCACCTGTGACTGAAGAGATCCATGGCAGCAAGACGGGCCTGGACGTCAGGGGGGATGGGAAGGACTCTGGTTGGGGAAGAGAGAATGGTGACACCAGTGGGGAGGTCTTGGACATGGACATTGGATGGCAGGGTAAGACCAGGCAGAGAAGTGGCGGATGGTATGGAGAGACAAACTGGCAGCGGATTTTCTGGAGTGGTAGGGTGGGTAACAGGTGGGGATTCCTGGGAGGCATGCAGGACGTCAGTGTCTAAATAGTCATCGAGATCTGTCTCATTGAGAGAGAAGAGGATCGCTTGTGGGAAGTCTCCCAGGGCACCAGGAGGAAAGGCAGAGATAATCCGTCTGAATTGGTGATGATCCATCAGATCTAAGGCATGAAGATGGAGCTGATCAAGCATGGCAGCTTGTGCAGCAGCGAAGTTGGGGTTTGGGGATAAGAGTCTTGGTGAATGGCTAAATGATTGAAGAGAACAAGTCTGATGGAAAAATAGAATGGCCTCCATGAGAGGAAGTGAATGTCTAAAAAGAGGAATATTCTCAGCAATAGTCAAAAGTTGGGGATGGTCTTGAATGTGGGCATAAATAGCAAGTCTTTGAAAGCAAGGTAAGGTCGACGGATAAAGGTTCTCCAAGGCCCAGTCGGGGATCTCCCTTCAATGCAGATGTGAAGGAGAGATAGAAACCCATGGGGTTTGCACAGCAGTGGACGGGGATCTAGGGACATCTGGGGAGCTAGGGCGGTGAGATGGCAGTGAAGTAGTAAGCAAGGTAGGTGATGTGATGGATGTCATGACTTAGGCGTGGTGTGGCACATTTGATGGTGGTATAGAGGCGAGGATGATGATGAGTATGGTGATGATAGCAGCAAGGGATATAGTGGCGAAGATTGCAGTGATGATGAGGATCTGATGAGGTGTGAGCATTATCACTCAAGAGGAGAGGGAGCTCTTATATTGTCTGAGGAGAACAGGAGTGTGATGAAGGTTTCGCTCGGGTTTCCAAGTGTTCTCTGATGTGGGATATCCCTTCCACTTGATCAGGTACTGGCAGCAATGAGCGGAACCCCGGTGAGAGAGTATAGTCTCAATTTCATATTCTTCTTCGCCTTCTATAAGATCTGGTGGCATAGGGATAAAGTTTGGGCCATGTTCTGGTGTGGTCCAATAGGAGGATAAGAGAAAGGCGTGGAAAACATCATGGATGCGCCATGTGGAGGGTAGTTTCAGCTGATATGCCACAGGGGAGAGTACCTTAGTGATTTCAAAGGGTCCTTCCCTTTTTGGGGCAAGTTTTCGTGATGGGTACCTAAGTTTAAGGTTCGTGGCTTCAAGCCAAACCTTGTCTCCAACCTTCCATGGCATGAACTTGGTGGTAAGTCTTTCCTTCATGAGGTGTTGAGTGGTGGAATGAGCAGCCAGTGCTTCTTTCCGTGCTTCAGCAAGGGTGGTAAGATGTTCTTCTACAGAGGAAATGAAAGACTTTCCTAATGGGGGATAAGCTCTAGGTTCATATCCCATCATGAGGTAGTATGGCAATTGGTGGGTGGAAGAGTGTGCTGCGGAGTTGTGGGAGAACTCTGCAGTTGGGAGTAAGGTACTCCAGGTACCAGGGCGTCCTTGGCAAAAGATCTGAAGATACACTTCAAGCTCCTGGTTGGCTCTCTCAGTTTGGCCATCAGTTTGGGGGTGGTAAGTGGAGGAGAGCTTTATGTCATACTGAAGGAGTCTGGCTAGCTCTTTGGCAAAGGAGGAAGCAAACTGAGGGCCTCTATCAGAGATACGGGAGTCATGAAGACTGAATCTGGGGAAGATATGCTGGAAAAAGAGTAAAGCTACACTGGCAGCAGAGATATTTTTTGTGCAAGGGAGGAGGATTACCCCCTTTGTAAGGCCATGGTCGACCACGACCAGGATCAAATCAAAAGTATGGGAAATGGGGAGGTCCGTAATGAGATCCATAGAGATCTGTTGGAAGGGGCGCACAGCGGAGGTGGAAAGAGGTGAAAGGGGGGGAACGGTGGGATGGGTATTCGGTTTGGATGCTTGGCAAATAGCATAGCCAGAAATGAAGCGAGAGATAAACGAACACATGCTGGGCCACCAATAATCACAAGAAAGGTGGGCATAAGTGTGAAAGAGGCCTTCATGGCCCCCGCTGGGCGAGGAATGAAGGGTGGAGAGAAGCTCATGGCAAGCCTCAGGGGAAATGAAGAGACGACCCTTGTAGTAAAGGTGCGGGGCCTCATAGTGCCAATCAGTGAGGGAGGAGCGAGGGAAGAGAGGAAGAGATTTTTCCATGGCATGCAATACTTCGAGGACAAGTGGATCTTTGGCTGAGGAGCTGGCAATTTTAGAGGTAAGTGCGAGGTCGAGTGCAGAGAAGATTTCAGGGTCGGAAAGGATGGGGTGGATATTGTCAGAGGACATATCAACATCATGACAGTGGGATAACGCATCCGCAGGAGTCATTGCAGTGCCAGGGAGAACGGTCCAGAGGAGATGATATTGTTGAAGGAAGAGGCTCCAATGAGCTTGGCATTGTGACAACTTTTGAGAAGCTTTCATGAACGAGAGATTCTTGTGGTCAGTGAAGATGGTGACCGCGTGCTTAGTCCCTAAGAGATATTGTCACCATTCTTCCAAAGCATCAATGACAGCTAGGAGTTCTCGATCATAGATGTCATAGTTCTGTTCAGCATCATTAAGTGTGCGGGAATAATAAGCGCACAGATGAGAGTCTCCATTGACATCTTTTTGCATGAGGATAGCACCAACAGCTATGAGAGACGCATCTGTCATGAGGAAGAAGGGTTTAGTAGTGTCGGGAAGAATGAGAACCAGAGCGGAGGAGAATATCTCTTTGAGACGTAGAAATGCCACTTGTTGGGCATCATGCCAGATCCAGGGCTGAGCATTTTTTGTCAGGAGGTTGAGGGGGGCAGTGATGTCAGTGAAGTTAGGGATGAACTTTCGATAGAAGTTACAAAAACCGAGAAAAGAGCAAACAGCTTTGACGGTAGATGGGGGTTGCCACTTGGCAATAGCGGAGAGTTTGACCAGGTCCATGCGTACTTGTCTATTTCCGACAATGATTCCTAAATATTCAATCTCTGGAGCATCAAAGGTGCACTTGGAGAGTTTGAGCATTAGCCCATGCTCTCTAAGGCAAGCTAGAACACGATGAGTGTGATCAATGTGATTAGAAAGGGTAGAGGAGTGAACTTCAAGATCATCCATGAAGATCTTGAGCCATCCTTCAGGGGTAATGTCCTGGAAGATCCAGTTCATGAAAGCTTGGAAGGTGGGTGGCGAGTTACACTGTCCAAAGAACATAACAGTGGGTTCATAAAGACCGAGAGGAGTGATAAATGCAGCTTTCCACTGGTCTTCTTCACGAATGTGGATGTTGTTATATCCCCAGCGGATGTTGAACTTAGAAAAGTACCTAGAGTTCTTCATTCGATCGATGAGGTTGGAGACGAGGGGGAGTGGGTAGGCATTCTTGACGGTATGTTCATTCAAGTACCTGTAATCCTGACAAGGGCAAAGCGATCCATCCTTCTTTGGGACAAAGAAGAGGGGAGATGCCTGCAGTGACTTGGATTCAACAATTCATCCTGTGCGAAGATGTTCTTTGATGAAAGCTCTACAAGCTTCCATCTCAGCAGGATTTAGAGCGTAAACTTTGGCTCGCTTAGGAACGAAGGAGTCTTTAAGCTCGATGACATGGTCATAAGGGTGATAAGGAGGGAGGATGTTGTGATTCTTCTCTTCGAAGACGTCAGAGAAGTTGGCATATGGTTCAGGGAGGGTTACTTCTTTCTTGACATCTTTTTGAGCGATCTCTGTGGCAATAGTGGTTTTGCATATCATCTCGGCAGTTAGCCAGGCATTTCTTTCTACCAGTCTGGACTCAATATACTGATTGCTATCCAGCCCAAGCCATCGGAGGAGATATCGCTTAGAGGTGTTGTCGTTCATAGGGGAAGGTTCAATGGGGAAAGAAAGAGTTCTGCTCTTCCAGTCAATGGTAGGGTTGTGGTCAGCAAGCCAGTTCATTCCTAGAATGATTTGGGGTCTTCCTAGGCCAATAATCATGAAGTAGAGGGTTTCGGTTCGTTCAGGGAAGATGACATTGGCATTAGAGTAGAAGCGGATTGTCCCAGTCTGGTTGGGAGTTCCGTCTACATTTAGTGCTTGGATAGATTCAGAGAGAGGATGGAAAGGGAGGCTAAGCCTTTTGGCCAGTTGGTGGTCAATGAAGGTTCCGGTGGCTCCATAGTCAATGAGTGCAGTGGTATCGACGGTTTTTGTTCCATGAGAGAGTTTGATTCAGACATGAATTGATTTCTCGGACTCAGATGATAGAGTTACATGGGCGATTCTATGGAGAGGTAGCATCGACTCATCTCTCCTTCTCAAAAATCTTCAGTTACTTCAGTAATGGAGGCGATGGATTCCTGTACAGGTTCGAAGCTCTGCTTCAGTTCCTGGAGGATCTGCTGAGTGGTCTTCCCTCCAGCAGTGAGGGAGTTGATATATTGTGTCAAGTCATTGTTGGGCTGTGTCTGCACAGCACAAATCCTGTTGGGGTTGCGAGGGGGGCAAGGCGGTGGGGAAGAAGTGGGCTGGTTAGGATGGTTCCTGGTAGAACAGCTGCTCTGTTTGCAAATGAAGCATAGCTTGTTATCCAAGCATTGCTTTCGTTCATCTGGGGACAGATTCAGGGTATTGATGTCCATGGCGTTGGGGTCTCAGGTAGGGGTGCAAGGGGTGAAAGGTCTTTGAGGGAAGGTGCGAGCAGGGATGGTCCTAGTAGTAGTGGTGACTCTGGGAGCCATTCGAATCTGATTGGCTTCAAACTGCTCTACCTTTGAGTACCAGTCCGAGATCTTCTTCAGCATGGTTTCTAATCCAGCCATTCTGGAGCGATGATACTGATGCAGGCCTTGTTCAAAGAGGCCGATGAGGGCAAGGTTGTTGGTGAGGGCAGCTGTGGTAGATAGGATGTGAAATTCTGATACATATTTATGCAAGTCAGAGACAGTATTTTGTCGTAAAGCGACAAGCTTCTTCATGGCATCTGCGGAGGAGTCTACAAGTTTAAAGGCCACCTGGAAGGCTGCCTTAAAGTCCTTGTAAGTTCCGAAGGAAGGGGAAGACTTGTTCATAGCCTCCTGGTGAATGACAGTAGCCCAGGCAAGGGCAGAATCTTTCTTCATGTATGACAAGGCGAAGGCAATCTGCCTATCGTCGCTAGTGTAGATTTCCTTATTGATAAGCAGATAGGTGTTCACAGAGAGTATCCAGGACTCAGCAGAGGAAGAATCTCCATCGTAGTCAGCAGGAACTCCGATCTTGATCTCAGTGGGTTTGGAGGACATGTCTTCGTCAGAGTCTTCGTCATCAGAAGGATCTGGGGAAGGGGAGCAACGAGGTGGTTGTGGGTGAGTGGGAACGACAGGAGTTGGGGCAGAATATGCTGAAAGCAGTAGAGCAGCAGAGGTATTGTGCTCAGGACGATGTACTGGTTGAATGACAGGTGTGGCCCAAGGATCAGAAGAGCTTCCAGGTCCAGTGGCAGGTTCTGGTTCTTTGACTTCGATGGGTTCAGGCTCAGAGGACTCTCCTCTAGCAGCAGCTCTGCAGAGTGCTTGTTCAAGTAGGGTGTTGCGACAGCATGGTGTATCAGGTGGATAATTTGGGTTAGACAACCCAGAGATTCTTCGGGATGGTGATGACGTTTTGACAAGGGGTTCCCTACTCCAATGGCAGGAGGGGAAAAGGGAAAGCTAGACCTTTTGTTATGGAGCACATCCTTCTGGACTGC
The DNA here is from genome assembly GCA_038089155.1 of Nevesoporus exiguus. NCBI lineage: Eukaryota > Fungi > Basidiomycota > Agaricomycetes > Boletales > Boletaceae > Nevesoporus > Nevesoporus exiguus. The sequence continues at coordinate 9,447 of JBBPKI010001120.1, forward strand.
AACTGACAAGAGCTCTTTGTGAGGAGGCACTCATGAAGAGGCACAACATCTCACAGCGAGCAAAGAGGCAAAAGGGAACAGTTGAGGCGACTGTTCAGGCAAGGACAAGTCCAGAATACAAGAGGTGGAATTGCACAGGTCTAGCTTGGGCTTTACAAGCAGGTAGCCAGCTACTTTATAGTCCAAAGAATGCGCACGGACCAAGATAAGGGTAGGCATGGAAAGAGATAGAAGACAAAGGAAAGAAGATAGAAAAGGAAGTACTACTGCGGATGGCTATGAGGAACACGACAGCATGCGAGAGAATGCTGTTAGGAGGTAATCATCCTTAAGAGAAAGGTTAAGTAAGAATGGAAATGGTGAAGGTGTAATCGAACTTGTCAAGGGAGAAAGTAACAAGGAATCATAGGTATTGGGCATGCAGATGTGGGTACATGAAGGAGATGTGTTCAGAGATAAGGAGAAGGCCAGGATGTAAGGAGAAAATCGTAACACATTTATTCCCACTGGCACGCGTTGCATGTCGTGTGCATCTATACCACCACGTCTTTACTTGTATGTCCTGTGTTTTGCGTACTGTGCATTCAACACACCCTATTTTTTTGGCAACACCATGTTTACCTACTTCATATTGTTTTTTAGTTGCACACACCACACACTTGTGTACTGCAAATTTGTTTCACTACATTTTGCACACTTGACCAAATCAATTGTCCAATGAGATAAAAGCAACCACAAAATAGGTATTCATTACTCATAGCAACAGTGATCCATAGGAAGGGGTCCATTAATGGATGGGTGTATGGGCTTATGGAACAAACACAAAGTGTGTTAGTACTTGCAGTGACAGCACTCTGTAAGTCAACCATTAACAAGCTGGGTGTATGGAATGGACATGTAAAGATTAGTGGAGTAGAAGGAGAAGGTGTCAAGCCATGTTCATATATGCATGGTCAACTAATCTGAGTTAGAGTGATAGAGGAATGAAATAAAAATGAGGATCTTGTAGTCCTTGGTCCAGAGATTGTGCATCTCAGGGCAATGAGGATCACTGGGATCAGGTCAGATGTGGATAAGAATATCTGCATTAGAATGCAGGACAAATACAAGAGGGGCTGAAAATGTAAATTCCACAATATTTATTGGTTAGTACTATCCCCTACCCCCAAGTTGGCACCCACCCCCAAGTCGGCACCCCACAAAATATGTAACACATTCACACTTCCACTTAATATATCTCAGTTTATACATTATACATGTACTTACCAGGTTGAATGAACAAGAAATATGCAGTGGTTCTTTAGATTGTGAAGTTGGCCTTGGTCACACTCTTGTCACTTGCTGAAGGTGTCCTGAAGTGGAATCTCAAATACAGCCACCTGATGTGCTCGCACCACTCACCTGTGTCAGGATCACTAGAACCCGCAGTGCTGGACTAGGCTAGAACAGAGATAAGATTAATTGGATATAATACATGCTGGAAATGGTACCTAGAACAGAGAAGTTCAATGTTAAGGAAAGGGGAAGTGGAGCTCAACTGGTCTGATACAGATGACTAAGCAAGGTTTTGTAGTGCACAGACCAAACTATCTGTTCAGGACAACTTGAGCCTGAGTCTCACCTCATGGGACACAGTTGCTGGTGATGGCAGGCCATCAGTGACAGCAGGCTTCTACTAGGGGTCCGGAATATAAGGCCCAAATAGATTCACACCTTAATCATTCTCTGATAGTTTGGGACAAATGCCCTTTAATTAGTTACTATACATACAAGTACACATCCTTGCTCATTCAAGCTTGTCTACTGTATGTATCTTATTGCCAGAGTATTACTTATGGAGCTGAGTCTAAATCCTAGCGTGTGATAATCTGTGACAATTTGTGACATTCTTGGGGTGCTGACTTGGGGGTGGGTGCTGACTTGAGGGTAGGGGATAGTATGTCCTGTAAATCAGGGCACAAAGTAAATACATACCAGATGTCAGACCACCAGTGGTTCTGTCTGGGGGACTAGCTGGGGTGAAGCAGAAGGGTAGGCCAGCTGCAGTGTGTATGTAGTGAGCCATTATCAGCACAAAGTGGATTGACTTACCATCTTTAATTCTCTTTGGGGGTGCACACTACTGTGATGGCAAGTTAGGTAAATAGATCTGAGGTCCTGTTCACTTTGTCACACTTTGCATTAACTGAAGCCAGTGGCTTTGGTTAAACTTGGATGAGTTCTGATCACATGTCACACTGATCAGAGCGATCAGAGGGAGATCAGGAATCAATACTAGTAAGAGATGTACATTGAGTAGTAATGGACCTAACAGTGCAGAAGAGCCTTGATCATTGTCGTCACCTTGCCCTCCTAGTATCACTTATTATAACCCAGCTCACTTATTACTACCACCTCTTGACATCCAGAGCAGAACCCATACCCTACCACACATTGATCCTTACTGGACAAGCATGGATGACCAAGCTCCTCACCGGCCACCCAAAGTGAATCCAGCTTTGTCTGGGTGTAAGTCACGATGTGTTTGATGTGCTAATAGACACTTTGAGGCACCACAGACATGCAGCAACCTCTTAAAGAGGGATATCACTTGAAGAACAACTGGGCATATTTCTTTACACATGCATTACAGGGCTCTCAACTGGCTATGTTGCAGAGAGATTTCAGCATTCTAAGGGGACGATCACAAGGTAAGTGATCTGCTCCTCTCTATTCCTGTTTTTATATATTGTTTTCAGATATTTCAAGCAAATGCTCAACTTCTTCTCAACTGCTCCGTTCTATACATCACAAGTTCATTTCCCAATGACTGACACACCCATCCTGATGATTATTATTGACAATGCCCATTTTTGATCTTTCCACAATTGCATCAGCACTGTTGATGGCACCCACATCCATGCATTTGCACCTGTTGAAGCTCACTCCACCTTCTGCAATTGGAAGGGATTCATTAGCCAAAATTGCCTGTTTATATGCGACTTTGACCTCCTTTTCACATATGCATTCACCAGAGTGGATGGATCTAGTGCAGATGCAACACTTTGGAATGTTGCACACACCCACAACTTGCATATGTGTCATATCCGTGCCAAACCAGCCATCTCTGCCTCCTCTGGCCCCTTCTCCAACTATCTCTGGTCACCTCTGTTCCCCTCTAGTCCACCTCTGTTGACGATCCAACACTCTGGCATCCAATAACACCAGTAAGCTAAGGCTTAGCATCTGTTAAGGTACTTAGAAGGTTTATTTAATATTACAATACTCTAGGAGTCCAGACACAGAGTCTAGACTAGTGACGTCACAGGTACGCCTCATGGCATGATGTCATAGCTAGGTATGATACCGGCCCTAAGGTGGTCTGTGCCCTTAGGCCTGCCCTAAGTACATAGCTAGACACTATAAGTAGTCCAATAGACAAGACCCAAGGACTTCAAGCAAAGTCTCTTGTGGATTCCCCTAATCCCTTGAGTGAGTGCAGGAACCTATCCTAGCACCTTAAGACTAGCTTGTCCACTCCTTCACAATGTCCCTAGTGATCCCTTAGGGTTAGCCTTCACTGGCTAGTACGCATCCTACGACCTTCAGGTTTAGGGTTGTAACAACCTCTGTCCCCACCACGCATGGAGCTCCTCAGAGCTCCGCTCCTCTGATCGGACCTGTGGCTGTGCTCGCTCAGAATTGCCCAGATATTATCTCTGTTTGTATTTCTCTTTGTTCTTTCGTCCCTTCTCTGTCCCTTATTAGTATTCCTGACAATCAGTGACCCTTAGGTCACTTCTTATCTTCTTGATTATTTTCATATGACCTCTGTCTTTGTCAGATACTATTTTCATCCTGTTTTGTACCTCCTCCGCTTACTCCACTCTATTTAACTCCTATGTACCTCCTGTACTATTCCTTAGTACAAATATCGACTAAATCACTCTCCCCTCATTTTGCGATCACCCTATCTCCTCCCTGTCAGACTCCTGTTCCTCCAAAATACGAGGACATGAACCTGCTTAGAGGTGCAACACATAAGTCCTGCGCCAATGTCCTCCTGAGTACCTCCACTCTGACTCCTCCACTCAGACCTCTGGTCCAACTTCTATACTAACTCCTCTGTCAACCCCTAGAACTCCACAACTCTGGTCAGACTTGAGTCTGGAGAGACTGGCATTTAACAGCATGCCCCCTGGCAAATATTTACTTGCTGATGCAGGTTTTGGGACTTGTGATGCACTTCTCATCCCATATTGTGGTATCAGGTACCATTTAAAAGAGTGGCACCAAGCAAGAGAAAGGGTAAGACTAGACTTCACTACCAACTCTACTACTGACATTGTACCAGACTGTGAATGCCAGAAGAGCTGTTCAATCTATGTCATGCAGCACTGTGCTCACTAATTGAGCATATCTTCAGTATCATCAAGCAGCAATGGCATATCCTTCAGCTCCCCCCTGAATATAACCTATATATACAAGCTAGAATTCCCACTGCACTCTGTGTGCTTCACAATTTCATCTCTAGGTTTAAACCTGACAACTTCTATGATCCAGAGGTTGGTGGGATCCACCTCTTCGACAATTATGATGATGAGCAGGGTATACTTGGAGATGGTCCAGCTGATGCTGGAGAAAGGCACCAGGCTGATGCATGCTATGATGTGATTGTACAAGAAATGTGGAGTGATTACCAGGACAAGTTGCAGCACCAGGGACTCGTGTAGTATTCATGTATTGTACTAATACAAGATTGTGCTACAACACAAACAGAAAAAGTATAGTATTATGATATACTAGTGGGGTGAATTTCACCCAGCCTGCACAGTAACCATTTGGATCACAGTCTGGGCAACAATGAAGTGAAGGCAATCATATGATTCCTATTTGATGGGTTGGCAAAGAAGTTGATTAGATCCAGAATATTCTCCTCACTGAGACTGAACGTATTTTTGGGCTTGTTCAGGAGAGTAATGGCCTTGCTGACTTCATTGGCAGGTTGCACCACTGTGCATGAAAGGTCTCTAACCACAGCTGCAACCTCCTTGAATCCTTCACTGGAAGCCTGATGTGCTTGTGCAATGGAAGACAATGGACAACTGTGCTTGGTGTTGGCAACCTAAACCCTTAAGACTTCGGTCACTACTAATCAGGCTTGCTTAGAGATCAAGAGGTAGTTCAGGGAGAATCAACCAGGACTTGACTGAAGTCCGGTTGTTGTTTGGATTCGTCTTAT
>JBBPKI010001121.1:0-14660 GCA_038089155.1 Nevesoporus exiguus
CAACCAGCAGATTGAACAGCTCTCGAGTGAGAGCACAACGTTTGTAGAAAATCGGTACTCCCTTCATATTATCATTAATTTGAGTTACATTATTTAATGTTGAATTTATATTTATTTTAGATTGTGTACTTAATTTTTCTTTTGTTATATTTACTAAATCTAAAGAATTATTTATATTTTTATAATTTTTTATTTGGTTACTATAAAATTGCAAATTTTTTAATTTTCTTCTAAAAAATTTCATTTTTGTTTTAGAATTATTTTTAAAGAAACCATCAAAATTACCTATTACATAAGAAGGATTATGTTCAGTACCTTTATATTTTTGATTCATAGAGATAGATAATTGTAATTTTTGTTTTAAACTTGAATAGAATAAAGGTATTATTTTCCCTATTTTTCTTTGATTATTTTCCAATTTTTTTTTTTAAAATTTGAGTTATTTTATTAACTTAATTTAACATATTCGAAAAAATATAAATAAAGTGAATAATTATTTATATAATAATATGAAATATATTATATGTACTTTATTTACTTATTTAATAATCCATTAAATATAAAAATATAACGTTAATATATGGGATACGATACAATATAAAAATTATTAAAATAAAAGCTGAAAAAGAATAAATACTTATAAACATTTTTAAGTATTGAATAATAATTTATTATATTAATATAAAACTGTATCCTTAATATAATAAATTATATTGTCAGCTCATACTTTTATGTTATAAAATATAATAATCTATATTTGTATTAAAGTAAGGAGGGGAGAAAAGTCAATAATGATAACTATTGAAGTTGTAATAATATAATTATATAATAATTTTTTTTAATTATAAATTATATAAGATAGTTGATACTGAAACATGTATTGAATCTAATATTACATTAGGAAATATTCCTAATAATATAGTTGGTATTAATAAAGAAATTAAAATAATAAATTCTCTTCTATTAATATCTAATACAATGACATTATTCATATTAGGTGAATAAGTTCCGTAAGATATTCTATTATATAAGAAGATAGAATAACATGCGGATAATACTATACCAGTAGCTCCTAATGCTGATATTATAGGATTAACTTCCCATATCCCAATTAAAGATAATTGTTCACCTAAGAAATTTAAACTTAAAGGTATACCAGTGTTACATAATGTAAATATAAAGAATAATATAGTGAAAATAGGCATATAAGTTACTAAACCTCTAATATATTTAATAATTCTAGTACCTGTTCTTTCATAAATAATACCACCTACACAAATGAATAAAGCTGGAGAAACAAATCCATGAGCTAAAGCTAATAAAATTGCTCCTTCAATACCTTGGATATTATTAGAGAATAAACCTAAAATTACAACACTCATATGAGCAATACTTGAATAAGCAATAAGAGTTTTAGTATCTTGTTGAATTATTGTAGCTAAAGATGCATAAATTAAAGTAATAATTGCAATAGTTTGAACTAAAGGTCCAAAATAATTTGTAGCATCAGGTAAGAAATTAATTAATATTCTGATATAACCATATGTAGCAAATTTTAATATAGTAGCAGCTAATAAAATAGATCCAGCTAAAGGACTATCAGCATGAGCTCTATATAACCAACCAGTGAAAGGCCATAAAGGTGTTTTAATAGCAAGAGCTAAGAAGAAAGCTAACCATAAAATTTTTTGTGCATCAGCATTAATTTCTACTAATGATAATAATTGGAAATCTGTAGTACCTGCTAAATTATAAATTTTTAATATAGCTAATAACATAAATAAAGATCCGAATAATGTATATAAGAAGAATAAATTAGCTGATCTAAATCTAAATTCTCCAGACCCGTATACAATTATTATAATAAATAAGATTGGTAATACACTTTCAAAGAATATATAAAATAATAATAAATCTAATACTAAAAATAAAGCTAATTGTAAAGTTTCTAAAATTAAAAAAGCAATTAAAAAGAATTTAAAATTAGAATTAATATTATAAGCATTAGAAATAATAGCAATAGGAGTAATGAAAGTAGTTAATAATACAAAATATAAAGATATTCCATCAACACCAAAATTTAAATGTCCGAAAGTTAAGTAATCAAATTCAGATACAAATTGAAATTGAGTTGTATTAGAATCGAAATTTAACCATAAGAATATAGAAATTAATAAATTAATTAAAGAAGTGGTAATAGCAATAGTTCTCATTTTAGAATGACTATTTAAGGTATTTTCTTGAATAGATAAAATTATTAGAGAACCTATTATGGGTATTATTAATAATAAAGTTAACATCTTTTCTTTTGTCTGTATGATTGTTATTTATTGTGTGTTTTAATTTTATTTCCTAAATGTAATATTTATCTTTATTAATTTGAATTTAATTTAATAATAAATATAACTTAAATGATATTACTTAAATAAATATTTCTTAAAATTTATTTTATATATTCATTTATTTGTAAATATTATAATAAATAGTTTAAGTTTAAAATATTAATATTATTAATATTTGTTAACATATTTTGTTATTTTTATATGGAGAGTAATTATAAAATATATTTTGATATAAATTAATGTTTATTAGATAAATTAGGTAACAAAGTAAAGAATAAAGCTGATATATAGATAACAATTAATCTAAATTCAGATATAATGTTAGTATCAAATAATAATGGTGCGAATACTAAGAATACTAATGATAATATTCCTATAGTAATGTATAAAGAATAAGTAGTAATAACTCCTGTATCTAATTTAGCAATATTATTAGCAGTATTTTCTAATACAGAAGCTAAACCATAAGGACCTAATAATTCAATTACACCTCTATCTAATACTTTAGATACAGTATTACCAGTTAATAATCCAGCTGAGATGATATAATAGTTATAGATCACATCAAAGAAATATTTTCCATTAAGGAAAGTATAAAATTTTTTTCCTAAGGCAGAATCAGTTAAATTAATAATAAAATCAGGATATACGTGATATATGAATATAGCACTTGTAGCACCTAATATTGATAATAATGTAGGTAATAATTTAATTGTTAAAGGTAAACTAAATTCAGCTTCAATAATAGAAATATTATTAGGATTAATGAAAATAGAATTAGCAAAAAAATCTGAACCTACTCCAACAAATAAATCAGAGAAAACGAACCCAAAAAATATACTAAATAAAGCTAAAATAAATAAAGGAATAATAACAGCAAAATTAGATTCATGAGAATTTAAATAAACATTTTTAATTCCATTTGGTACAGTTAAGAATACTAAACTTATTAATCTGAATGAATAAAAAGCTGTTAGTCCAGCTGTTAAACTTCCTAATATATAAGCATAAATTCCTGAAAAACTATATTGTCCATAAGCTAATTCTATTATTAAATCTTTACTATAGAAACCAGTTAACCATGGAGTAGCTAATAAAGATAAAGATCCAACTAACATAGTTGTATAAGTAAATGGTAAGAATTTTATTAAACCTCCCATTTTTCTAATATCTTGTTCATCAGCGAAACTATGGATAACAGCTCCAGCTCCTAAGAATAATAATGCTTTAAAGAAAGCATGGTTAACTACATGCATTAAAGCTACGTTATACTGACTTAAACCTACAGCCATAACCATATAACCTAATTGAGATATTGTACTGAAAGCAATTATTCTTTTTAAATCATTTTGTACTAACCCACAAGTAGCTGCAAAGAAAGCTGTACTTGCTCCAATTAAAGTAATAACTAATAATGCAGTAGGACTAAATTCTAAAATAGCAGATGATCTAATTAATAAATATAAACCAGCTGTAACTAGTGTAGCAGCATGTAATAAAGCACTAACCGGTGTAGGCGCTTCCATAGAACCAGGTAACCAAGAATGTAAAGGTATTTGAGCAGATTTAGCCATAGCTCCCATTAATATTAATAAACTAATTATAGTTATAGCTGTTTCATTCATAAAAGGCGCTAAACTAAAAATTGTAGAATAATCAACAGATCCAAATAAGGCAAATAATGCAAAAAATCCTATACTTAATCCCATATCACCTACCCTATTCATAGTTAAAGCTAATATAGCAGCTTTATTGGCTTGAATTCTAGTAAAATAGTAATTAATTAATAAATAAGAAACTACACCAATACCTTCCCAACCTATAAACATTACAAAATAATTAGCTCCAGAAACTAATAATAACATGAAAAAAGTAAATAATGATAAATAAGAAAAGAATCTTTGATTATGAGGATCTTCTGCTAAATAAGAAGTTGTATATATATGAATTAATGTTGATATATATAATACAGGTATAAACATAGATACAGTTAATTGATCAAATAAAAATTCCCAGGATATACTCATAAATTCCGAATCTACCCAATTAAATAAATAAACAGAAACAGGAGAACCACATATACCCACTTCATAGAATGCTATTGTCGCTAATAAAGAAGAAATAGATAAACAAGTACAAGTAATAATATGAGAACCTGTTATACCTATTTTTCTACCCATAAAACCAGATACAAAAGATCCTAATAAAGGTAAAATTAAAATTGATAAATACATACTAATTTAAGATCTAATAGAAATATTTCCTCTTAATCTATAAAAAGCTACTAAAATACTTAAACCTATCACTGATTCAGCTCCAGCTATTGAGATAATATAAATACTAAAAGTTTGTCCTATATTATCATCAAATCCAAATGAACTAATTAAAACTAATAAAGTTACAGCAAGAAGCATAATCTCTATAGCAATAATCATTAAGATTATATTTTTTCTATTTAAAATAAATCCTAAAATACCGATTAAAAATAATAATATTGATAGATTCATAAGTAAAATAAAAGCTTTATTACCCTTAAGGACATTTAATAAATCTAATTATTTAATAAATAATTTTATATTTATAATCTATTTTATTAAATAATTGAAAAAGTAAATTATTTTTTTTTTTTAATTTATAGTTTACTTTTTAGTAAAATAAGTTTATTAACTTTCTTATTTTATAATTAGAATAAAAATGGAGATTAAAATATATATATATATAATTATAAATAAAATAATTTTATAATATTATTCCAATTTATTTTATTTTTTTTTTTATTTATAATAAATATTTGTTAAAATTATTATAGTTATTACTATTTTGCCTTTTTAATTTGAATTAAACAAAGGTGAAGATAAAATAGAGTTTAAATAAACTAATATTAATAAAAAGTAATTAATTTTCTTCTATTATTAACATTAGAATTATAATCCTCCCCAGTAATATACAGCAATAAATAAGAATAACCATACTATATCAACAAAATGCCAATATAAAATAGCTGATTCACATCCTTGGTGATGAGTATTTGTTAAATGATAATTTATAGTTCTAACTAATTGAACTACAATAAAGATAGTTCCTACTATTACATGAATACCATGTAAACCAGTTGAACAGAAGAAAGCACTTCCAAATACTGAATCTGATATTGAAAAAGTTGTATTAGCATATTCTAAATATTGTAAGAAAGTGAAAAGAACAGCAAATAAAACAGTTAATTCTAATCCTCTTAAAGTATCTTTTCTATTACCATTAATTAATGCATGATGACCATAAGTTACAAAAGCTCCTGAAGATACTAATAATATTGTATTTAATAATGGGATAGCAAAAGGATTTAAGGGAGTTATTCCTTGAGGTGGCCATACTCCTCCTATTTCAATAGCTGGAGTTAAACTAGAATGGAAGAAAGCCCAGAAAATACTTAAGAAAGCAAAAATTTCACTAACAACAAAAAGTAAGAATCCAATTTCTAAACCTTTTTTAACTTGTTTTGTATGATGTCCTCCTAAAGTAGCTTCATTACCTACATCTCTAAACCAGAATGTCATACCTCCTAAAGTTAATATAAATCCTAATTCTAATATAAGATCACCAGAATAGTAACCTTGCATATACATTACAGCTCCAATAGTTAAATTTAATAAAGCAAAACTTAATACTATAGGCCATGGAGACACTTCTACTAAATGATAAGGAAAAAATTGAAAATTATGTGATTTTATCATAATAAATAAAATTTTACCAAAATTATAAATTTAAAGAAATAAAATAACATTCTACGAATATTATATTAGTAAATAAATAAGATAAGATATTAAAATTAAAGTTATTGTTAATTAATACAAATAATGATATTTAATTTACTGATATAAATTGAATTATTTAATTGTTAATATATAAATATTATATAAATATTTTATAATAAAACACAGTATATTTATGTTTTTAGTAGATTGCTTAAGAATAATATAAATAAATTATATTATATATTACTTTTAAATTTTAATTCATAATTATAAATTAATTATAATTATTTTACATTAAACTTTAATTAATAAGGAGGGAGTATTATATAAAAATATATAAAATATAAATATAAGTTTTATAATTTTTAATTTAAAATTATTATTCTGTAGCTATATCTATTAAAGTATTTTCAACTAAACCTATTACAGGAACAATTAATACGAACCATGCAAAATAGAAGAATGTTGAGACTTGTCCAATAAATACGAAAGGCTCATTAGGATGTTGTGATCCAATCCACATTAAGATGAAGAAATTAAATACAAAGAACCAGAAAGCTACTTTCATAGCTGGTCTAAATTGGCTACCTCTTTGTCTTGAAACATCTACAATAGGTAATATTAATAAGATTAATAATGATCCAAACATAGCTAATACTCCTAATAATTTATTAGGTATTGATCTTAATATAGCATAAAAAGGTAATAAGTACCATTCTGGCACAATACTTGCAGGAGTACTCATAGGATTAGCTTCAATATAATTATCACTATGTCCTAATAAATTAGGATAATAGAAGACTATTACTGATAAAGCTAAGAAGAAGAAGAATATTGTTATAAGATCTTTAAACATATAATATGGATGAATTGCATATCTATCACCATTTGATGATATACCGTTAGGATTATTTGATCCATGTGTGTGAAGAGCAATTAAATGAGCTAAAGCTAAAGCTGCTAATAAAAAAGGTAAGATATAATGTAATGAAAAGAATCTATTTAATGTAGCATTAGATACTGAGAATCCACCCCAGATTAATTCTACTAAATCTTGACCAAATACGGGAATAGCACTTAATAAATTAGTAATAACAGTAGCACCCCATAAACTCATTTGACCATAAGGTAAAACATAACCTAAAAAGGCAATAGCCATCATTAAGATTAATATAATAACTCCAATTGACCAAACTAATATTCTAGGTGATTTATAAGAACCATAATAGATATTTCTACCTATATGTCCATATACAAAAATAAAGAAGAAAGAAGCAACATTAGCATGAGTATATCTAATTAACCATCCATTATTAACATCTCTCATAATATGTTCTACACTATTAAAAGCAAAATCTACATGTGGTTGATAATGCATAGCTAAGAAACATCCTGTTAAAATTTGAATTACTAAACAAGTAGCTAATAAAGAACCAAAATTCCATAAATAAGATATATTTGAAGGTTGAGGTGAATCTACTACATAAGAATTTACTAATCTTAGTAAAGAGTGACTTTTAAGTAATCTCATAATAATTTATAATTAAAAATATAAACTATATAATTAAATTTAATAATTAGCTAAAATATTAGTAATAATTAAATTAGCAGTTATTATAATCACTGACTAAAATATAATATTTTTATTATTTTTTTTTTTTTAGATTTTATAAGATTATAAATTTTATTTGAAAATATAATTTTTATTCACTGTAACAATAATTCTTCTTATTTTTAATATTTTATTTTTTTAAGAATGAATTATACATAATAATTGATAAATATAAGCCCAAGAAGATTTGAACTTCTACGATTATCTCATCAAGATAACATTCTACCCTTAAATTATAGGCTTTATTAAAGCAAGAATATTTTCTTAAGTATTTAATATTAATTTATTCTTTATATATTTTACATACAATATACAGATATTTAATTAACTTCTTTTAATAAAATTTGTATTAATAATACATTTTTTTAATAAAACGGAAATTACCTATTTTAACTTATTAATATTAACTATTTATTACTAATTGGAGGGATAATTAATATAAAATTATATATATATATAGATATATAATACTAACACAGTAATTTTAAAGTTATATAAATTAATAAAGATTTTTTATTAATGAATTTTCTTAATTAAATAATCTTTTATACAATTAAGAAAAGTTAATATCAATATTTCTAAATATTAGTAAGGTGCTATATCAAATGCTACTAATATACTTGGTACTAATATAATAAATGCTACAGCTATAGGTAATAAGTTTATCCAACATAAAGAAATTAATTGATCATATCTTAATCTAGGTAAAGTAGCTCTGAATAAAACAAATAAGAAACAGAAAATACAAGTTTTTAATCCTAAAATAATAGATTGTAAATTTATAAATGAACCATTAACTATTATTTCTGGAAAATTAAATCCACCTAAGAATAATATAGCAGTTATACAACTAAATAAAACAATAGAAGAATATTCAGCTAAAAAGAAAAATACGAAAGGAACAGAAGAATGTTCAGTAAAGAAACCAGCAACTAATTCAGATTCAGCCTCTTGTAAATCAAAAGGTGTTCTACTTGTTTCAGCTAAAATTGAAATAAAATAAAATATAAATACTGGTAATAATGGAACTATAAACCATATTGATTGTTGCACCTCAATAATAGTTGAATAATTAAATGATCCAGCTAATAAAATAATAATTAAAATAGCAGAACTTAAAATTAATTCATATGATATCATAGCAGCAGTAGATCTTAAAGAACCTAAAAAGGCATATTTAGAATTAGCTGACCATCCAGCAAATAAAATACCATATACTCCTAATGAAGATAAGGCTAATGTATAAAAGATTCCTAATGAAAAATCAAATAAAGTTAATCCTTGGCCAAATGGAATAATACCCCATCCTAATAAACTAAAAATTAAAGTAGAAACAGGGGCTAAATAGAATAATACTTTATTAGATTGACTAGGTATAACAGTTTCTTTCAATATTAATTTTAAAGCATCCGCAAAAGGTTGCATTATTCCATAATAACCTACTACAGTAGGTCCAACTCTTCTTTGGTGTGCAGCTAATTGTTTTCTTTCTATAATTGTCATAAAAGCTACTGATAATAACATAGGTAATATAACAGTTAATACATCAATTAAATTAATTAATATATTAATAATAGTTAATAAATAATTATTTATCATTAAGTTTTTAATATTTTATATCTTATTATAATCTACCCTTAATTTTCTATTAGAATTTAAATAATAAGAATAATTGTAATATAAGTATTTATATTAATACTACAAACAATATGATCTAAAATCATGATTTAGTTAAGTTAATACATAAGTTTATTCAATTTATTTTTAAAAAATAAAATATTAATAATTTCTTCAATTTAGAATAATTACCAATATATCCTTAAATTAAAGTTTTAACACTGTGACAATATTTAAATCTTAATAGATTTTTAATTTATTCTCTTTTGGATTCGAACCAAAATTGACACTTTAGAAGAATGATGTTCTAACCATTGAACTAAGAGAATTCTTAATTTATTAAAGAGTTAAGAAGGAATTGAACCTTTAATTTATTAAACTTTGCAGGTTTACTACAGAACCATCTGTAAACTTAACCCATAATTAAAATTTTACTACTCTTATAGTATTATTTAATTTTTATATTAAAATAATAAAACTTATAAAAATAAATTAACTACTTTTATAATTATATTTATAATTTACTTTAATAATTGATATAATTAAATTTTTATAAAGAATAAAAATAAAAGTGTAGAAAAGATTAAAAGATAAAAGTGTAGAGATAATTATCTCTACAATTTATTCACTTTATTAATAAATTAATCTTAGAATAATTTGATTATTTTAAAATGAACAAAAGACTTCTTCTATAATTAAACGACATTTAATAAAGATCAATAAAATATTAAATAATTTTTGTGATCTTTATAAAAATAAAAGATCTTTAAAGTAATTGTATTATAAGCAAATTATTTAATTATTTAATTAGTTTAATTAAATAAACCCTAATTATCTCATTTAACAATAAATATATTATATATTATATAAAATATAAATTATTATTTATTTTATACTTTATTTAAAATATTTTTAGAAATATCCAAAAATAAAGTAGAGATAGTTCATTAAAGAGCCAAATAAATAAAACTTATAAATTCTATATGCCACAACTAATCCCATTTTATTTTGTAAATCAATTATCTTTTGCTTTATTAGCTATAATTTATTTAATTTTTATAATGTCTAAATCTGTTTTACCTTATTTTACATTACAACAAGTAATAAGAGTATATATCACAAAATTAGCTAATACAAATAAATAATTATCAATTCAAATAATTAAGTAAAGGCAAAATATAAATACTAATCTAATATTGAAAATAAAATAATTTCCATTAATCATTAACAATATCGCATTTATTATTATATTTATTATTTGTATGTATTATTAAATTAGCAAATTATTTTTATTAATATTTTATATGTGAGTTTTCTTTAACATTTTTATTAAATTTAAATTAGGATTATATGGCAAATCTAAAGCCTAAAATTTAAACTAACTTTATTTTTGTTTTTTGTTTTTTGTTTTTAAATCTTTTCATATTTAAATCTAACATAATAAATAAAATATTAACAAGAAAATAAATTAATATCTAACTCCTCCTCCTGTTTATAACTATATTCAATTTATTCCGAGAGAAAAAACTTATAAAGGAAATAAAATTTTAATTAATTTCATTATTAATATTTAATATATTACCTTAGTTTAATTTATTAATTATATTTATCATTTTTAACTTAAAAGAGTTAAGTTAGTTTTAAATTTTTAATTTAAATGGTAGAAGATGAACTGGATTAATCGCTCCCTTTGGGTGGGAGAAGAAGCGTGTTCGAGTCGCGCCTACCATATAAAATAATAAAATTTTATTGTAATTAGTATAAATTATATTTATATATTTATTAAAAATATTATTAAATATACTAATTTTTATATGGTGTTATGGCAGAGTGGTTATTGCGGGGTACTGTTAATACCTTATTCAGAGGTTCAATTCCTCTTGACACCTAAATACTAAATTAATAAATAACTAATATTTAAACTAAAAGAAGTGAATATATAAATTAGATTCTTTATAAATATTATAACTTTGCAAACATGTTGAAATTTTGGTAAACAATCTCCTCTTAAGCAGGAGTGGAAGTAATTCCTTAAGAGTTCGAGTCTCTTTGTTTGTAATAATTGTTTCAATGATAGTGTTCAAAAAATATATAATTATATTATATATTTATTATGCGATATAGTGTAAAGGTCTGCACGACAGTCTCATAAACTGTAAGTTTTGGTTCAAATCTAAAATTCGCACAATTATATTTTTGTTTTTTGTTTTTATTTTTTTCCTAGGTCTTTTAGTATAATGGTAGTACTTTATCCCTTCACGATAATAGTACCAGTTCGAATCTGGTAAAGACTACAAAAAGACTAAAAAGTAATTAATCTAATTATTCAATAAAAAATTTATAATAAACAAAATTAATAAGAAAACTGAATTTAGGAATATAAAAAAATAAAAAAATTAACTTTCACATTTGATCGTGATTAAGGGAATAGTTATCATTTGGAAAGATATGGCAATTGCTAATTGTTCTGGGGCAACTCTTGGGTGTTCGAATCGCCTCTATTCCGATTAAAAAAATAAAAGAGAATAAAAATTAATATTTCATAACATTAACTATTTAAAGAGAAATAATCATTATATTTATAAAAATTAGTATAAAATTTTAATTTAATATATAAATTTTATATTAAACTATATATTTTTATATTACACATATCCTATTTTTAGAAAATTAAGAGCTTAATTAGATCGTTTTATTATTTTTAAAACTAAAAAGAAGAAAAAAATATACTTGAATTGGCTTTTTTCTACTAATGCTAAAGAAATTGGAACACTTTACTTAATTTTTTCAATATTTGCAGGTATGATAGGAACTGCATTTTCTATTCTTATTAGAATGGAATTAATGTCTCCAGGAGTACAAATTTTATCAGGAGATCATCAATTATTTAATGTAATTATTAGTGCTCATGCTTTCATAATGATTTTCTTTATGGTTATGCCTGGTCTAGTAGGTGGATTTGGTAATTACTTATTACCTGTTCAATGTGGGGCTCCAGATATGGCTTTCCCTAGATTAAATAATATTAGTTTCTGGTTATTACCACCTTCATTAATTTTATTATTATTAAGTTCTTTAGTTGAACAAGGAGCAGGAACAGGATGGACAGTATATCCTCCTTTATCTTCTATTCAATCACATTCAGGTGGTAGTGTAGATTTAGCTATCTTTAGTTTACACTTAGCTGGGGTATCTTCATTATTAGGAGCAATAAATTTCATAACAACAGTATTAAATATGAGAACTAATGGAATGAGTTTACATAAATTACCTTTATTTGTATGGGCTATTTTTGTAACTGCTATCTTATTATTATTATCATTACCTGTATTAGCTGGAGCTATTACTATGTTATTAACAGATAGAAACTTTAATACAAGTTTCTATGATCCAGCAGGGGGTGGGGATCCTGTTTTATATCAACATCTTTTCTGGTTCTTTGGTCATCCTGAAGTTTATATTTTAATTATACCTGGTTTTGGTATTGTTAGTCATATTGTTTCAACTTTCTCAGGTAAACCCATTTTCGGTTATTTAGGTATGGTTTATGCTATGTTCTCTATTGGTATCTTAGGTTTCTTAGTTTGGTCTCACCATATGTTTAGTGTAGGGTTAGATGTTGATACTAGAGCTTACTTTACTGCCGCTACAATGGTTATTGCTGTTCCTACAGGTATAAAAATTTTCTCTTGGTTAGCTACTTTATATGGTGGTAGTTTAAGATTTACTACACCTTTAATCTTCACTTTAGGATTCTTAGCCTTATTCACAATAGGAGGATTAACTGGAGTAATTTTATCAAATGCTAGTTTAGATGTAGCATTACATGATACTTATTACGTAGTTGCTCACTTCCACTATGTATTATCAATGGGAGCTGTATTTGCTTTATTTGCAGGATTCTATTATTGGGCTCCTAAAATAATAGGTAGAACATATAATGAATTCTTAGGTAAAGTTCACTTCTGGACATTGTTTATTGGAGTTAATTTAACTTTCTTCCCTCAACATTTCTTAGGTCTTGCTGGAATGCCTAGAAGAATCCCTGATTATCCTGATGCCTTTGCAGGATGGAATGCTATCTCTAGTTTCGGTTCTTTAATTTCTGTAGTTGCTACTGTATTATTTGGTTACATTATTTATGATATTTTCGTTAATGGAAAAGAAGTAAATAATAATCCTTGGGCTATCCCTGCTTACTTCACATCATTATCACAATACGATACTGAAGCTGAATCAGCTAATACATTAGAATGGTCATTAGCTAGTCCTATTCCATTCCATGCCTTTAATATGTTACCTGTTCAATCTTAATAAATTCGATAATTATATTAATATATTTATAAAATTAACAAAATTTCCTTTTTTGTTTTTTAATTAATTTATAGACAATAAAGTATAGTATAAATATAACTTTTGTAATTAATATTTCATATCATTTTTAAATCCCCCTCCACATAAAGAATATTCTTAAAAGAATAATATTTACAAGAGATTTATTTTAATTGGGTAGAAAACTATGGATTGCGAACCATAAAATATCAGTTCGACTCTGAGAATCTCTTAAGGTTTCTTAATTAAAATGGAAAAAATATCTGAATTCGTGATCAGAATATATCAGTTCAAGTCTTAGAATAATAATAAGTTTCTTATCCTACAGGATAAATAATAATGTGTAGAAAATTAAAAACAAAAACAAAAAAAGAAAATGATAACTCTATCACAAATTATTAATAATTTTTTGTTATATTATTTAAGTCTCATTTTTAATATTTTTAAAAAAAAAAAAATAAATATTTTTAATAATTAATTAAAAATTTATAAAAGAGGTAGAATTAGTTTAATTGGTTAAAATAACGTCTTGTGGCGACGATGTTCAGAGTTCGAGTCTCCGATTTTACCCTTTTCATGAAAGTAAGGAAAGGTTTAATTCCTTTAGTTAAATAATAAAACTCCTAGCAAAATAACTTTTAATACATAATTAGGAGGTATCATTTAATAATATACAATCAAGTATTTATAAATCGGGGGGGTATAGAGACATTTTAATTTTACACGTGCTTTTTAGACCATATAATTTTTAATGTAATTACACTTTTCCAAAATATTCATCATTGACTAGACGTACATTTAAATTTGTATATTTATTTTTATTTATTATTTTTGTTTTGTTTTTTGTTTTGTTTTTTGTTTGTTTGTTTGTTTTGTTATTCAACGGTAGAACGTACCCTTCATGATGGTAAAACAAAGGTTCAATTCCTTTTTTCAGTAGATATTTGAAAATAGCCTTTTATTAAATATATTATAAATTAATATAGTAGTATATAGAGATATTCT
>JBBPKI010001122.1:0-14658 GCA_038089155.1 Nevesoporus exiguus
TGATGTGGGGCTGTATGACCTGGTATGGAGTTGGATTTGCTGCCAAGATTAATGGCAGGATGGATGGGGACCTATACCTTCAAATTTTGAAGAATGAACTCCAGAATTCCTTGGAGTACTATGGTCTTGATCCTCCCAGCATTATCTTTCAGCAGGACAATGACCCCAAGCACACCTGTAGAAAGGTGAAGGAGTGGCTAGAGGAGCAGGAATTTAGGACCATGGTATGGCCTGCACAGTCTCCTGACTTAAGTCCTATAGAACATACCTGGGTTTCTCTCAAAAGGAAGCTTGCAGAGTATGAACATCCCCCTAAGAGAATGGAGGAGATTTGGGAAAGAGTTGAAGTGGAATGGGAGAAGATATCAGCTGCAGAGTGTCAGGGATTGATTAAAAGCATGCCTAAGAGAATTCAGGCAGTGCTTAAGGCAAAAGGAGGCTATACCAAGTACTGATATATCAGAAATACCTATTCTTTGACAAAAGTGACACAACTGCTGCAATGGTATTGTCATTTTGAAATGTCTATATCTCAGCCACCCCTGAACCAAATTATGTAATTTCTTGATCAGCAGATAGCTAGAGGTGTCCCCTACCTTTAATTTAACCAAAGCTAAACAATACTTCCATGCTTGCACTTACTACACTTCTAGTACTGCAAAATAGTCAAATATTGCAGCAGTTTTGGGAGTCACTGTACCACTCATACCCATCAGAGCTGGATGCAGCCCCATGATAACCTTATAGATGCCCATGAAAGAGCAAAGCTGATTCAGAAAAAACCTGCAAACAGAGACTGGACTGATCAGCTCAAAATGGAACAGCTAATAGACTTTGTCAAAGAAGCAAATAAACTAAAGCAATGCCTCAACTGCCTTTCATTACCCAATCCTGCATCAGAGATTCCATTGATCATCAGGTATGAATGGATCTTAAATGGTTAGTTGATGATCACATTGATAGAATGTTTTGGAGCTTGAATGGACAATCACAATATATTCATCACCACTATATCCTCATATGTGCAGAAAAATAGACAGTCATCTGGTGGGGAGGTGAGTGGGTTTGTTGGACCACAGGTGATGCACTTCAACACTCTGCATGCTTTTGGATAGGATGTGATGACCCACAGTGGGTTTTTTACTTATCCCCATTATAATGCCATATGGCTGTTGACATTCTCCTATATTCAGGTTGGATGCAAATTATGGGGATATATCCACTTGGATGATGTCAATGAGGAAAATCAGAAAGACATGGTCACAAAATGGGAGGAGTACTATGATGGACCACTTGCATTGAACACTTATGATAAAAATGTGAAGCTGGAAACAGTACTACTAGAGCATGGTGCAATCCTATAAGCATTAGTGAGTAAATGCTGGATGACATGTGCTAATATTCTTTTGATGACAGCATCCAACCTTCTGGGGCTAACCACATGGTGTATACACCAAAGCCCATGGTCTGGCAGACATTTCTTAAGCTATGACACAATGCATCTTACCAAGTTCACATTGATGTTTGATCTTGGTTAGGACCACAGAAATGTACCCTGCCTGGTGGCAGCAAACAAGGTACATCCAAGCATGCTAAGATAGGTGTACCAGATGATCATCATGCTTCCCACTTTGGTCAACACACAATGTAAGTGACTGGCTAATTCTCATTAGATATCACTAATGATAGGAATAACTTAGGAATGTTTTATTGTCAATGTATTATAGCATTTGGATTGATACTGTCAATTGAACATGAGCTGATGACAAGCAAGGATGACTTCGTCATACTGAAGGCAAGCAATGTGCTCACATGTGAGCTTACAAGCAAAAGGGAATATGCAAGAAAGATAATAGAGCAAGTGATGAAGAAGTGGAAGATAGGAAATGCATATGCTGAGATGCAGAAGGGGCTGTGGAGAGATGCAGGACCACTGGTGGATCTTAAGGGTCTGATAGAGGTTTGAAATAATGTATTCTTATTTAGAACAAACAGTCAGGAACCTACTGAACATGTATAGTCAGGCATAAGATGGTAGTAGTCAAACATCCAATGGAATAGAGAAAGGATGTAATAGGCTGATAATGGTAGCAATGAAATGGCTAATATGGGTAGCAAAACTAAGGTGTATGATTCAAGGTGCAATAGAAGTAGTTAAAGAGCTTATGGAATAGAAGTAGGAAAAGATGGAATAGTAGGAGTAGCTGAAGACTGAATGATAGTAGTTGGATGGGTAATAGAGGTTGTTAAATGGGTAATAGCAATGGTAAAAGATATAATATTTGACTACACTTTGCCTTGACATTTGTTTGCCACATATCTGACTACACCTTGACTACACTTTTCTTTCTAACACTGGTTACTGCCTGTTTGCTAATCAAAAATGTGTGATATTCACTACACTTATGCATTTGTTTGACACTGTCTGACTACACTTTGGCTACACTTTTATTTGCCACACTGTTTACCATCTGTTTGCTAATCACAAATGTGTCACATTCACTACAATTGACTTACCCATTTGTTTGGCACTGTCTGACTACACTTTGGCTACACTTTTATTTGTCACACTGTTTACCATCTGCTTGCTAATTACAAATGCACCACATTCACTATACTTGATGTACCTATTTGTTTGGCATTGTCTGACTACATTCTGACTACATTTTTATTTGCCACACTATTTACTATCTGTTTGCTAATCACAAATGAGCCACATTTACTACACTAATGGTACTAGTGAAAGACATAATGGTAGTAGTGTAGGGTGTAATGGTAGTAGTGAAGGAGGTAATGATAGTAGTGAAGGATGTCATGGTATTAGTGAAGTGTGTAATGGTACTAGTGAAGGGTGTAATGGTCTAGTGAAAGACATGGTGGTAGTAGTGAAGAGTATAAAGGTAGTAGTGAAGGATGTAATGGTGGTAGTGAAGGATGTAATGATAGTAGTGAAGGATGTAATGGTGGTAGTGAAGGGTATAATGGTAGTAGTGAAGGATATCATGGTAGTAGTGAAGGATGTAATGGTATTAGTGAAGGGTGTAGTGGTAGTAGTGAAGGGTATAATGGTAGTAGTGAAGGATGTCATGGTAGTAGTGAAGGGTATAATGGTAGTAGTGAAGGATGTCATGGTAGTAGTGAAGGGTATAATGGTAGTAGTGAAGGATGTCATGGTAGTAGTGAAGGGTATAATGGTAGTAGTGAGGGGTGTAATGATAGTAGTAAAGGGTGTAATGGTAGTAGTCAAGGGTGTAATAGTAGTAGTCAAGGATATAATGAGAGTAGTCAAGGATGTCATGGTAGTAGTGAGTGAAAGGTGTAATGATAGTAGTAAAGGGTGTGATGGTCATAGTGACAGATGTAATGGTAGTAGTGAAGGGTATAATGGTAGTAGTGAAGGATGTAATGGTAGTAGTGAAAGACATAATAGTAGTAGTGAAGGGTGTAATGGTAGTAGTGGAGGATATAATGGTAGTAGCAAAAGATGGAATACTAGTAGTAAAGAATGGAATGCTAGTAGTAAAAGGTGTAATGCTAGTAGTGAAGATGGTAAAGGTAGTAGGTACCATTACTGTAATGGTAATGGCCACTAGGAGGCATCAAACTAGGACAGCACAAGGGCAAAGACACTTGCTGGGGCTGACATTCAGACAAGGAGTGATCAAGGTGAGGACTCTAGGGCAAAACCCACTAGATTGGTGGTCTCCTATGGGTGGCAAGACCAAGATGGGGTCTACTATACATAAGCAGCTAGCTATATAGTATCTAGCTACTATGATGACTAAGGTGATGCACAGCATCAAAGAAGGATCAAGAAGGTTGCTAGACATAAAGATGAACAAATGATGAAGGTGAAACTACCTATGCAACAGAGATGAACAAGGGGTGATGGCAACAGAGAAGTGATGGTGATCAGGCATCACAGTCAGGTATGACCTTTCATAGTCAAGGTGTAAGCTATCAAGAAAGATGACAAAGAAATAAGGCTTAACTGGAGGTTGGCTAAGGGTTAGCCAAGTGAAGGCAAAGAAATGAATAATTGTAACAATTACATCTTCAACTAGTTCTGTTAGGTTGTGGGCTACTGCTATTAGATATTTCACTACCATCATTAGATATTTCAGTGATGCTAGTAGGTGTGCAACTAGTACTAGGTGCTTAACTAGTACGCTTACCTAGTCAACCAGTTCCATTCCATGCTTGACTACTGATATTACATATTTCACTACCATCATTAGGGATTTGAGTAATCCTAGTAGGCATGCAACTAGTACCATGACATAGTCCACTGGTACCATTAGATGTTCAACTAGTTCTATTATATGGTTGACTACTGGCATTAGATATTTTGCTACCATTATTAAGCAATTCAATAATGTCATTAGGTGTCAGCTAGTGCTATTAGGCACTCAACTAGTATTATTAGATATTCACTAGTCCCACTAGATCTTTGACTACCAGTATTTGCCTTTCAACTAGTACCATTAGATTATCAACCAGTTCCATTAAGTGCTTGACTACTTGCATTAGACATTTCACTACCATTAGATGATCCACTATTGGTATTAGGCATTCAACTAGTATTTTCACTCATTCTATTAGGTGTTTAACTGCTGGTATTAGACAGTTGGATAATCTTATTAGGTGTTCAGGTAGTACCATTAGCCATTCAGCTACCATAATTAGGTGTTGAACTCATGTCATTACCAAATTTACTTGTCCTATTAGCCATTCAAGTGATATCCTTAGATGTTTTACTAGGTGATCAATACTAGTATTACATATTTCACTACCATCATTAGCCATTCAATTCAACCAGTACCATTAGGTGTTCCACTACTTGTATCAGCCATTTTACTAGCACCATTAGATGTATAGCCACTACCATTAATTATTTTGCTACTGCCATATCACCTTTAACTACTAGACATTCAACTTGATTTCTTTGACCACAATGAAGCTACTTAAAAATCAAGTAAAGATGTATCCCACCATTGTAAACCCCTCTAAGGATGATGGTAACATTGGTTAAGCTCCATAAAATCAGGTTGGCAATTGGCATCTTCTCCTCCTCCTTCTTCTCATTTTCTAAAACAATATAGTATAAAACAAAATCACTCATAGCTATGGTATAATGTATTACTCTAGTGTCTTTAGATCATATACAATCATTTTGAATGGGTCTGTAATCCTGGGAAACTCATCTTCATAGTTAATCCATACTAACCCTTAGTTGAGAAAGATTGACATTTCTAGCCACAATAAAGCTACTTAAAAATAAAGAAAAGGTGTCTTCTACTATTTTAGAGCAATATAAAGACAATGGTAGTATTTGCTAAGCTCTAGAAAATCAGGTTGGAAAATGGCACCTTCTCCTTCTCCTCCTCTTTTTTATCCTTTAGAATAATATGGTATATGACAAATTCATAGGCATGGTATGTTGTATTCTAGTGTTTTTTGGAGATATACAATCATTTGGAATGGGTTTGTGATCATAGAGAACTCATCCACATGATTAATCCATACTATCCCTGAGTTGACAAAGATTGACATTTCTGGCCACAATAGGGCTACTAAAACATAAGAGAAAGGTGCCTCCTACCATTTTAAAGCCCTCCAAAGATGATGGTAACATTTGCTAAGTTCTAGAAAATCAGATTACCAAATGGCATCATCATCATCTCCTCCTCATCCCCTAAGAGAATATGATATATCATACCATAGAATGAACCTAGAATAATTCCAGCATTTCTAGCAGGGGTTTTAGAACCATGGCAATCCAGTGCAGATGCTTTTGAATGCTCTGAACCTTGTCTTTATAGTGATTTCCCTTGTGACCCCCTATGACCTTGTTTGATTTTTGTTTCAAGAACGGGTCTGCCAATTTGCAAGACTAGGGAATTGAAATGATCGTAGAAACAGGCTCTATTTGATAGGAACATCACTGAAAGAAAATATGTGATCACATTTTGAAACTTAATTCAAAAATGAAGGTATAGTACATATACTATGTATAAAACATGAAAAATATATCTTTCAACTATTGTATATATTATGGAAGTATCAAATGTGATCAGATCATGTGACCACATGCTCTACATCACCAGTGGCATCCAGGATGCTCACATAGCACTACAGTGTTCATCTTACACTATAAACTACTTTAGTATACTATAAAACACAAAAAATATGTCTTATGGCACAATTTTATATTTTATAGTAGTATTAAATGTAATTAAGTCATGTGACCACATCCCTACACAACCAGTGGCATCCAGGATGCCCACACAGCACTACACCATTCACCTTACACTATAAACTATCTTAGTATACTATAAAATATAAAAAATACCTTTTGACTATTGTATACATTATAGAAGTATCAAATGTGATCAGATCATGTGACCACATGCTCTACCCCACCAGTGGCATCCAGGATGCCCACATAGCACTACAGTGTTCATCTTACATTATAAACTACTTTAGTATACTATAAAATACAAAAAATATGTCTTATGACAATTGTATATTTTATAGTAGTATCAAATGTAATTAGGTCATGTAACCACATCCCTACACAACCGGTGGCATCCAGGATGCCCACACAGCACTACAACATTCACCTTATACTATAAACTATCTTAGTATACTATAAAATATGAAAAATATATCTTTTGACTATTGTATACATTGTAGTAGTATCAAATGTGATCAGATCATGTGACCACATGCCATACACCACCAGTGGCATCCAGGATGCCCAGCACTATAACATTCATCTTACACTATAAACTATCTTAGTATACTATAAGATACAAACAATATGCCTTGTGACAATTGTATATTTTGTAGTTGTATCAAATGTGATCAGATCATGTGACCACTTGCTCTACACCACCAGTGGCGTCCTTGAGGCCCACAAAGCACCACAATATTCACCTCACACTATAAACTATCCTTGTATACTATACAATATACAAAATATACTTGTTGACTATTATACACTTTGTAGTACTATCAAATACAACAGGATGTTGTAGTCACATGCTCTGTATCACCAGTGGCATCCTAGACACCCACACAGTACTATAGTATTTACATTACACTGCAAAATATCTTCCTATACTATGAAACATAGAATATATTGTAGTATGAAAAATAAACATAGAGGTATTACTTTTACAGAACCCTAGTTTCCAAATTTGGGTAGTTTAGGGTTATATCTAGGGTTCAAACTCACCCTAGGGTGGGTGAAAAGTGCTCATAAGAACCAATGGATGAACAGGACACCCATCTGCCCAGGCCTTGAAGACAGAGAGGTGAAATCCTTGTGGCAGTATGGTAGTAGCCCAGGCTATATTCCTGTGAGGGACACAGAGTGGCAAGGCTGGCAGTGATTGCATTTGAAGAGACAAGAGTGACCTTCTTCAGGCCGCCACCTTTTAGGGCTTTCAGCCAACTGTGGTAGTGATGACAGCAATGGCCCCATGGCTAATTGTACTATGCTGCCACCACTCACCTCAGGGGGGTGTAGTCACAGAGCCATGCAAGTAGGTGGTTGGGCTAGGCCAAGGTCAGCCTATATGGAAGAACAGACAATGGTGCTTTAGGGCTAGGGTGCACACAGTCAGTCAGAAAAAAGGCCAGCAAAGAGATAGCATGCTAAAAGGCACCACCAATATAAGTAGTCTAGTTAGAGCAGAGGGCCTGGCCAAACAAGACAGTGCCTATGAGTAGAGAAAAGAAAAGGGTCTGAGGCAGGGTGGTATAAAGCAGCAAGCCCACGCATACCAGGGCCTGGCTCAGCAGTGGATTGCCAGAAAGAGGATGCAGGGGTTGAGGGCTGGGGCAGCACTCAGGGGCTTTTCAAGCATGCCAAGGTCTGGCTCAACAATAGAAAGCCTGTAGCCAAGAGAGATGGGGAATAGGGCTAGGTAGCATACTGGGGGGTGGTGAGTTTGGGGCAAGTAAGGGGCTTACCAGGAAGGGCATATGCCTGGGTGGTCATCAATGGCCACCTCTAGAAGGAATTGTAAGGCTGGTCAGAAAGGCATGGGGGACATGCTGCACAGAGTTGAAAGACCACATGATATGTCGCATAAGGGGCAGTGCAGCCAGCCATTGATTATATAACTATGTCAGCCTGGTCAATCTGGCATGGTCAGTCCAGTGTGGTCAGTCTGGTGTGGTCAATTAGCTTTAGTCAGAAAACTTGCCTGCCATGCCAAGCTAACCACAGTGAGATAAATACAACCATGATATATAAGCCCATATAGATTCTAGCTAAGCTTCTAATACCACCACAAAGGTCCAGGATGTCTAAGTGATTCTCAATGGTGACTTGGCACTTGAAGCAGTATAGGAAGTGGAGGGGTGGAGGGGTGGAGGGGGTAAAGGTGCTATATATAGGCCTTTTGAAACATCAATCTTCAATCCTCATCCAGCTCTTCTAGTTTGGAAAACAAGCTTACAGCCCTTTTACATCATGCCTTGTGAATAGCTGCAAAAAGAGCTTGCATCTGCTAGTTAGCAGGGTGGAGACCATGTGCAACCCATCAAAATAGCCCTCCAGGGTAGTATTGGGTAAATGACTGCCTAACTTCATGCAATTGAATGGCAGCATTGCCATGGTGAATAGTGCCAGATGGAAGGAGAATAGTGGACCCAGGGGGAAACTCAATGACAAGGCCAAGATTGTATAGGACAAGGTGCCCCCCCAAGGATGGGTCATTATCACCACATGCAAAGATAGCACAGAGTCCAAACAGAACATTAATGTTATCAATATGCTCAGAGGTAACTACATAGGGGCCACAGTTGAACATACTGGTTTGAAAGATATTGTTTTTGAATGGTTGGTGCACATGGAAATCATCAGCCATGAGGGAAGTGAGGTGCTGCTCATACTCCATACAAAGCTTTGGAGTATAGACAGCAAAGCAACCTAGAAATAAACTTAGCAGGTGACCAAAATTGAGTTTGCTGGTCCATACTACTTATAAAGCCTGCAACACACTTGAGATCATGATTCTGAAGAAGATCATCAATGATCTCATGATTGATCCCCCTGTGAGCCAAGTTGGATGGCTGCTGCTGTGCTATCAGCAAGCAAAAGAATGAAAAAAAAATCCAATACCCACTGTCTGCCCTCTTCCATAGGATATCCAACAAGCAATTAAGGCAAAGTTACCCTGGCATTCAATTTGTCAATAAATAAAAGGGGCTTTTGTATGCAATACTGTGGCTATATGCATATAAACACCATTCTAGTTGTTGGCAATGGGTTGACTGGGAAGCATGGCAATGATATGATCCTCAGCATTCACAATTGCAGTGGGTGTGCTGCAAGGAGGGTCAGCTATTATATAGGTATAAGGAGAATACAAACAAGCCATTCCACTTGACAAGCTCAAAGCCAGCAGCAAGCATATCAGCCAAGGGCTTTGGACCATTGGAAAGACAGGGCTGGCACCTACTAACAAAGCAACCCTTGGCAGCAGGGAGCTCACAAGACTGAAAGTTAACATGAATAGCAGCTGGCTTGAGAAACTTTTTTGACCAGCTGGGGCATAGACAGCCAGGGTACTTGGCCTTAATCTTCAGCCTGTTTCTTTGGCAGTATATTTTGTCCTTTTGCTTTTTGGTCAGTAGCCCTGTTGGATTTGGCTTCAAATGCAGGGCTGAGGGGGACTCCAACAAAGCACCCTCAGTGTTCTTAGTACCTAAAGTGGGATAGACAACCTCTGCATGAAGAGAGGCATTGATGGATGTATAGAAATTAAATGAAGTGGGTGAGGATATCCAGATGAGGTGAGTTCAATGACAGTGGGTTGGTTATGGAGGCTAACTGGAAGGACATGCATAGCAACTAAACAAGAAGCAGCTTACAGTTAACAACAAGGCTGCTGGATACTTAAGAAGACAAGGACAGGTGGGTGGCTCAGGTTGTGTTCTTGCAAGGGACAGAGTGGCAAGGCCTAAACCAAGCTTTGAACAAGCAAACAGGCACTATTAAGTTGATTACCACTAGCATCATTGCTGGGAGACTGAGATTGCTAGCTACCTGGAACACAAGTCTGTAAGGACTATGGTATATGAGTAAGAACATGTGACAAGTAACTAGTATGAGTTGCTCACCTCCAGTTGATGGTAAGAGACTAAAGGAAAGCAGAAACAGGTGGGATCAACTAAGTAACTGTACTGTCCAAATAAAGAAGGTAGCATAGCCTTAAATCAAAGGTGAATGCTATGTGTGTATCAGAATCAGGCCATTCTCCAATACAAAATGGGCCTGGGATTTGCATAGATCAATATGAGACATTTGCATCAGCCCAAAGTCAATACAATATTGAGGGTTGCATTATCTTGGAATGCAGTCAACAATTTAGACAGAGCACTTATGTTTCTGGATGATAAACAAGGGAGATTGGAAGTGCCTTATAATGATATATTGGTTCCATTTTGCCCTCCAAATGTTATTTATAGTTTTTTGTTGATAGCCACTTGGAATAATGTTTGTTAGCCTTGAACCCCAAGTCAAAAACCAAGGCATTGGACAATAAAAACCATCCTCCTGGCTTACAGAATACAACAATCCCAGGCCATGTGCCTCAAGGTACATGAAGTAAGGCCCAACAAAACCCTGGTGTCTTGTCCCTTGGTATGCACTCAACTTGGATCCACCAGGGGGAGGCACTATTACCAGAGACCTTGGCCACTCTTATATTTAGTTGAGCAACTGCATACATGCAATGATAGGTTGTAATCTACTGGAAATTCAACCATGAAAACAGAGTTACTTATTGCCTTAATCCTCAAGGTATGCACATGGTAATCAATGACTGGTCTCCACAGCATGTCTAAATCCACAGCTACACATAAGCTGCTAAGTCCATTGTATATATACAAGGCATGGGGCCAAGCTCTCTGATTGGCATTGGAGCTAGAGCTACCAGACAATGCTAAGAATGCACACAGTGAAGAGCAGACACATATGCTCCAAAGGCAAGTTTACTAGTGGCAAGGTGGGTGTATTGAAAGCATTAAGATACAAAGAGAACACTAGGAACAGGCTGAAGAAGCTGCAAAGTATGTCAGAGCCTGTTAAGGAACACTCAGAGCCACTGCCTTGATTTTCCTGTTGCATCAAGGCCAGCTGCTGTTCCAAAGAACTCAACATCTTCTACATAATGGGAAAGGAGGGATGGAGTCTTTCCATTGAAGCAGGGTGCATTCTGAATTCCATGAAGAGGCATTTGTGTGAGGCTCTGGTTGGTCATCAGTGGAATTGGATTGAGTGGTGGATGATTAGGAGTAGAGGATCTCTGGTCTGGTGCTGCATTTGACAAGAATGAGTTGTTCAGTAGGAATAAAAGTCTGCCTGAGTCTGACGAATCTGACAATCTGGAGTGTTCCTGTGGTCTTGGGCTTGATTGGATCAGGTGAGTACTTCCCAGGGATGACAAGACTGATGTTAGTGTTGACAGGGATGAGTTTGCCATTGAACAGGATCTGGCTGAAATATGTGGTGATGAGTGTGTAAAGGCTCCTAGTAGGTGGAATACATCAAATGACAGTTGCTCTAGGTTATTACTGGAGATGCTTTCCGATATGGAAGTGGAGTCAGATTGATGGTGAGGAAGGCTATGACTTGGGAGTGATATTGACTGATTGGGTGATGGATAATGGAATGTTCCTGGTATCCTTGGCTTCACAAGGTCAGATAGGATATTCATATCAGGGTTAGTTTCTAGAGTGTTGGATACCCAAGGTGGTGACCCTGTGTGCTCTGTAATGTTAGCATCTAGCAGATAAAAAAAATTTGAGTCTTCAATGATGTTGATATTACTAAAATAGCCAAGTAATTCTGCAAGTTCTTGGCATTGCAGAGTTGGCCTGAGGGTCCTCCTTGTTGACTCAACAGAATCCCTTGCAGTGGGCTCCAGCTGTAAAAACTATTCCTACATTGTGGTGTAAGGCAGGTCAGTAGAATGAGAAGTGGGTGTGATTAGTTTGACCCAAAAGGGATTCTTGTTAGAACTTTTCGTTTCTCTTCACTATATCACAGACCATTCTTGAAAACCTCATCACATGACATCATACATTCTATTACATTCCATTACATTCTATCACATGACATCATTGTATTAGTAAGGATATAGCCACTTGATAGTTAGACACTATATAAACCCATGTATTTAGTTGACTGGCTCTCCAATCTTGGAATTGTTACTTGTTTCTCCTCATTAGTGGTTCCCTGGAACTGCTCAAGTGTGAATATCATAACATAATTCCAAGACTACCTCCTTCCACTGAACTGCTACATCCACTGTCCATGCTGGACTTCTTTCACCCCATCCACATTTGTCTCTTCTCTCTCTACGCCTGTGCTTGCATCTTTTTCGAATGCACAACTCAGTTTGATTTCCTCCTGCTCATCAACTTCATAATTGCTTGGTATGGAGTAGAGGGTGAGGAAGACGGTATCCTCGACTGTTTGGAAAGGTCTGTTGCCCATTAGGTCTTCTTGACTGATACCCTTGCCTCCCTTCTCTTTTCTCTTGCACCCCTTGCTCCTACTCCTTGCCAATTCCAGACAGCCCTCATGATAGGGTGTTTGTCTGTGGTGAAAACCGATCAGGGTGAATGGTTGCTATATGCAACTTATTCCTGACAAACCACAGTGAACCGTCTGGTTCAAAGGCAAAGGTCACTGCAGAGAGTGCTCCAACCATTTCCCCCTTGTCGATATCATTACTGCTCATTGTAGCAACTCCATCGCCTCTGTCCTCATCTCTCCCACTAGCATTATACCCAGCCACCAGGGTTAAGGTGTGATGATTTATCAATGAACCTCATCGTTGACGGGACCACAACCCACTCCACTACTGCATATATGGTCATCCACTGTTATAAATAAGAATAACATTGCTCTTGGGATAGTGCACTACTCTGGATTTCGTGGTGCTCGATATCGACCATGACTGAAGGTGATCCAGATCGAATCACCCCTGTTTGCGTGATCACAGGCATCGTCATGACTTCCACCTTTTAAGAGGTGTTTGCAGGCAATCATCCCATTTCACCCATCGTTCACTTTTGTTTCATCATTATTCCCCTTTCCATGAGTGGTTTAAACACCAGCACACTACTTTAGTGTGTAACAGGAAATACTTCTCTAGCTTTCAAACTGTCTGAATATCCAAGTCACCCCTACGTGTGCCCTCCTCTTCGAAGGAGATTCTCCACCATGTCTATTCCCGGACCATCCTCTTACCCTCTTCCAGTCAGTCCACCTATCCCTGAGGGAATTGCTGCATCAATATATGCCGAAATTCACAAACCACCTCCACCAATCCCAGAAGATACTCCCTGTTCTGCATCACCTATGAATCCACCTCCTGGATGTGGCTCTCCTCCTTTGTCCCCAATGCCCTGACCACTTCCTACTGCCCCAGAAGGAGAAGATCCTTTTGAAGCCCACATCCACCAATACGCTCTTTGGCTACATGCTGCAAAAACCTGAGGGACACTCACTGGACATGAGCCACCTCCAGTCTCTACAATGTTTGCCCCACAACCATGATGAAAACCTTTGTCCACCTTCAGACTATTTGTCGCCTCCCCTGAACCCATGATTCCAAGGGTTCATCTTCCATCAGTATCCCCAGCATCCACTCAATATGCAGCAGGGGGGAAAATTGGCAAGTCCATCACTGCCAAACCAGAACCTTATAACGGCAACAAAAAGAAATTCATCACATGGTGGCGAACCCTGGAACTCTACCTGGCTGGGTTTGAGGCTGAGCCTCCAGACAAGGTAAAGATTATGATTGCATTGTCATATATGAAAATGGATGCAGCAGGATGATTTGCAGACCTGTTCATCGAGCAGGGAAGGGTCAGTAAAGTGATATGGAGTGGCTTCGTAGATGAAGCAAAAACAAATTTCCAGCCTACAACTCTCTGAAAAGATGCTGAAAAAGAACTCTTCCACCTCCGTCAGGGATGAGAACAAACTGTCCAAGATTTCTTCATACAATTCTGCCATCTTATGTTGGAAGCCGGCTACAATGAACAATACATCGGCTGGATCCTAGTCAACCAAGTAAGATGAGCCCTCCACAACAACGTAGTTGAATATGTGGAAAGGTCTCGACCAGGACTTCTTACATCTGAACAGTTGACCACATGGGAAACAGCATTGATAGATGTAGACAGAATATTAAAAGAGATCTATGCATGAAAAAAGGAGCAAGGTTACAACCCTCCTTCGCAACCACCATATTGCTCCAGTCCCCCCGTTGCACCATCTGCACCAACGGCTGGGACTTCTTCTGCTCCTCCTCCAAAAGCGCCCACTCATTCTCCTGGGATTTACCTCAAAGCAGGTCAACCCATGGACCTAGATGTGGCTTGTGCTGCTGGAAAATGTTGCTTTTGTGGTGACGCATGGCCTTGCACCAAACACCCCCCTCACTGGCAACGCTATCCCCAAACTCAAAAGGTCTGGTTCCTTGGGAAAGAACTGGAATGGGAAGACAAGAAGGGGTTTGAAGAAATGATGCATTGTGTCATAAAAGACTCGGGTTTTGGCAAGGAGTAGTAGATAGTCATTGCTCTACTGCTCAAGTTGTTTCTAATATACAAAATCAATTT
>JBBPKI010001123.1:0-14642 GCA_038089155.1 Nevesoporus exiguus
CAGAGGACAAGACCACAAAGGTCCAAGGCCTAGATCAAAGAAAATGGGGAAAACATAATAAAAGAAAAAGCTTAAATGGGACAATGGTGGGTCAGTCCTTAATGCAGGGAGAAATCCAGACAGAGCCGGTCAGAGGTCTGCAGACAGTGACCGTACAAAGGCCTGAGGCCTTGGGCAAATCCAGGTGCAACTCCTCGGATTGATTCCAGATGGAGTCCCAGAGTGCAGAGTTTTGGCATTCAATCTGTGAGGGTGTTAGATGAAGGTGCAGCTTCTTATACCTACTCAATCAATGGATCAATTATTAGGCGAGTGTGCGGTGTCCTAAATAAAACAAATGTCAATGAATCCAAAGAGTTTGACCTGAAGGTCATGGAGGTAGATTGCTCCAAGGGAGAAGAGGAAAAGAGAACGGTCCAGAGTTGACTGGAGTTCGTTGGAGTTGACAGGGAACTGTTAAGAACAGAAACAAAGGGAGAACAAAGAAGAACAGATGGCGAACACAATGGAATGGAATGGTCTGAAGTGGACTGAACCATCAGGGGTGGAAATGGAAGGCTACAAAGGGAATAGAAGATATGAATGTAAGTGTAATTGAAGGGCTCTGGAGTCATCTGGAGTTCATCGGAGTTGACAGGAATTGTCAACGACAAAAACAGATGAATGGTCAGAAAGAAGTAAAGCAGAGAAAAACAAAGGTGATAGAGTGGTCCAAAATGAACCTGAGGGACCACTGGAGTGGGCAGCAATGGAGGAAAAAAACACAAGAAGAATGAAGAAAGAGGGTGGAGTGAAATGGAGTTGTCCAGAAGTAGACTGGAGGGAAGATCAGATGGTCCAGAGTGGAGCCAGAGGGGGAGTCATGAGGTCATAAGTGGACAGAGGAAAGAAGGGATGTGTCAATGGTTACTCTAAAATGGAGCATAGACAAGGGCGATGGAAGTCCCAAGTCTGGACTTCAGAACAGAGGGAAAACAGAGTAAAGGGTCTGGAGTTTTTGGAGAAAATCAGAGTTGGGTGGAGGTACCTTCAGACTTTTGGTCCTTTGGTTTGGAGGAGTGGAGTGCAAGGCTGGAGTGACCAGAGCAACAAGCCATCACAGTGCTGAAAAGGAAATGGAGTGACACATGATGAAGAACAGAGGAGGACCCAAAAAGGGTCCAATGCCATGCTGGCTGGGAATGCCAGAGCTGGCAGTGGAGTGAACAGAGTTGGCTTTGGACTTGTGGTCCAAAGGTGTGGAGGTATCAGAGTTGGATGTTGAGGATGGGAGATGGTCAGATGTTCCAGAGGTTGACTTTCCTTTCTGGGATGTCCTGCCTTCCTTCAGTGAGAGACTGGAGGTGGCAGACAAGGTGGACTAGGCCATCACTCATATGCTTTGCACACCTAGAGCTGTGGCATTGACAGGAAGTGATAAGGAAGTCTGGAGGCTGTGGCAATTCCAGAGTGCACTCTAGAGCAGAGTTGATGGAGTTGAAAGTGGAGGCTCCAGAGGCACAGGGGGTTTGGCATTCCATTTGCAGAGGTCAGACGGTGTGCTGCTCATATCCCAATTGCTCAATGGAGTATCATGGGTGAGTAGCTATGTTCTAAACCCAACAAGAGGGGGAACCCAAGGAGGTGACTTGAAAGTCGGAGGTGGTCTTGCCAGAGGGCATGGGAGAATGTGAAGTCAACAGAAGGAGAGGGGCAGAGCAAGGCTGCTGGAGTTTGGAGTTCAGAGTTTGGAGATACAGAGAACTGGAAAAAGGGGGCCATTGAGAGGATGGCAATAAGTCAGAGATGTGGTGTAATAACAGAGGTTGGTGCATAATTGGCTTTAGTGTGAACCAAAGAGCATGCTGAGGTCATGACAGAGTGTCATAAGGTTGTGACGTTGGAGACAAGAAGGATTGGAGACCTGCTCAAGAGGGAGCATGAATATACTGTTAAGTCTGGAGGTACTGGTGGGGTAGTAGACTTGTAGTCTTGGAGGTGGACCGAAGTCCAGAGCAGAGGAGTCAGAGTGGAGTTACTTAGGAGGATGTTGGTGCATGACTTATGTGTCGCACCCTTGAACAGGTCTGTGTCCTCATATTTCAGAGGATTGGAGTTCCAACAGGAGGAGGAGATGGAGATTGCAACGAGAGTCAAAAGGGTGGGACTAATTCAGAAGACCACAATAGGAGTCAAGTGAGGACTAATTTGATATTTGTGCTAAAGCTACATGACAGAATATACAGAGTTTATATACTAAGGGTTGGAAGGTAGGTATGCCAGAGTGCAGCATAGGAGCTGTGTTCCGAGTGGAGTATTAGAAATACAAAGGAGGATGAGTAATCGTAATACAAGTGATCTGGGTCCAGGTATAACCAAGTGCCAGTCTGAGCACAGCATTTGTCTGAGCAGAATAATGGAGCTCTGAGCATGGAGGAGTGGAGACAGACTGAGGGAGATGGAGTTGGCCAGAGTTGGTAGAAGATGACTGGAGTTGGGGCCAAAGGGGTCGGAGATGGATGGAATGGCATGGGATATGACATATATCCATTCTGACCTTCCCTTATCTGCACCCTATCTTTGTTCACTCTGTCACTTCTTCCATCTTCTGTCTTCCTTTGGCACATTCCTATGCCATTTTGCTCTCCTCTGGTGCATTCATGTGCCTCTTAATTTTCCTCCATTTTCCTCTGATTACTCTGGCTTAACTCCAGAGTAACTCCAGAAATTTTCCAGTTGACTTTATTTCATTTCTACACTCTGTTTTCCATCTCTTTCATTCTGGACTTGTTCCAATTTTATCCATTAACTCTGGCTTTACTCTGGTTTTACACCCTCTTGGGTACACTTATGTACCATTACCTTCTCCATTTCCAGGACCATTTGGTACCTGGCATACCTCCATTTCTCCGGCCTGTTTCAGGCATCTTTGACCACCCCCTGACTTTTTTCATCTCTATTTCCATTTCTGTCTCTGTACCTACTTTAGAACTTCTCTGAACTCCAGTGTGCTCCACGTACAACTCTGGTCCTTCTCCAAGGACCTTTATCCTCCATCTTTTCAGCACTCTCTGGTGTCATCCACTCTCCAGCCCCCTCTGGCCCCCTCCAACCCCATTCCAGGGCTCTGTCTCTCATTTCTCTGCATCTGTCTTTCTTCTGTATGCTCTGTTCTTACTTTTAGTTTCCGTTTTTCAGTATCTCTGTTTTCCTTCTCCAATCCTGTTTCTCTCTGTTTTCTTCTCCAGTGTCCAGCCACCCCCGCATGTCCTCTGCTGCCACTCTGCATGCTCTGCCATCTCTGGCATCCATTCCACTCTGCTTGTGCACCCTCCATGCTCTCCAAATCCATCTCACACACCATCTGTATCCATCCCCATCAGGAGTCATGTCAAAGGCATGCCTTGACCCCTCTTGTGCTGAGGCCTGGAGTCTCTTTTTAGAGCTAGCTTATCATTAGTGGTAGGACTCTGAGTTATCTGGTTGGTCTAGACACCTCCATTATACTCCATGTGGCATCATTCTCAGACTCAGCCCAATAAGCACCTCCGTTATCCCCTCCATTGGTGCAACCTCTCCAAAGAAGCTTGACCACTTCCCCAGATTGGCTCTGCACTGAATCCCTGCTTACTGTAAGTCTTGAGGGCTCGGCCTTAAAGGGGAGGCACTATCATATCCATGACATCCCATCCATCTCCACCTCCTCCAGCCTTATCTCCAGCCTCCTCTGGCCACCTCTGCTACCCTCAGTCCACCTCCGCTTTCTCTACACTCAGAGCTCCACTCCTCCACTCCAGACCAAGGCTATGCTTGCACAGGGACTTGGCTATCCTCAGATCTGAATGTCATTCTGTACATTCTGTTTGTACACCTCTTTGCTTCCCTCATCCCTTCTTGGTCCCTTATGGACCCTTATTATTATCTCACTCATTCCCTGACATCCTTGATGTCCCTATTTACCCTCTAGTATAAAACCCTCTGTACTTCTGTTGTGTATCCCTTAGCACAAATATTGATTTAGTCACCTCTCCTGATTCTTGTTGTGATCCCCTCCTCCTCCTGTCAGAACTCCACTCCTCCAAAATATGAGGACATGGACCTGTTCAAGGGTGCAACACATAAGTCCTGCACCAACATCCTTTTTATACAACTCCGCTCTGACACCTCCACTCTGGACTTTGGTCCAACTCCAAGATGAACTTCATTGACCACCCCTCAGCACCTCCAGACCTCTGATCAGACTTGAGTCTGGAGAGACCGGACCTTAACAGTAACTCTGCTTCAACTCCAGAGTCTCTGTCTCTTTTTCTTTTTCTCCCTCCTGTTTCTGTTTTCCAGACTTGGGACCTGCATCACCCTTGTCCACACTCTCTTAAAAGCACCTCATGATGCAACCCTCCTATTTTCCTTTCCTGTCTCTTGCTCTTTTGACACTGTCCACTCTGGCAGCATCCAATCTGTTTGTCATATCCATGCCCAACCAGCCATCTCTGCCTCCTCTGGCCCCTTCTCTGACAAACTCCAGTCTCCTCTGTCCCCCTCTAGTCCACCTCCATTCCCACCATGCATGGAGCTTCTTGGAGCTCCAATCCTCCGATCGGACCTGCAGCTGTGCTTGCTCAGAATCTCCAAGACCTTATCTCTGTTTGTTCTTCCTTTTGTTCTTTCATCCCTCCTTTGTCCCTACTTTGCTTACTATCTTCTAGAATATTTTCATATGTTCACCATCTTAGTAAGATAGTATTTTCATCCTGTTTTGTACCCCCTCTTGTCTCTCCATTTGTATTTAAGTCCTGTACCTCCTGTATGTACTCCTTAGTATGAATATTGACTAAATCACTCTCCTCTCACTTTGTGATCATCCCATCTCCTCCCTGTCAGACCCCTGTGCCTCTGAAATATGAGGACACAGGCCTGCTTAGAGGCACAACACATAAGTCCTGCACCAATGTCCTTCTGAGTATCTCCACTTCAACTCCTCCGCTCAGACCTCTGGTCCAACTCCTATACTAACTCCTCTGTCAACCCCTAGAACTTCACAACTCTGGTCAGACTTGAGTCCAGAGAGACCAGCATTTAACACTGTTCCAGACCACTCTGTTTCCTTTTGCTTTCCTCTGTACCTCAAGACATTAGGTCTAAAGGTAACTTTGTTCTAAGTGTGGTTTTCTCCAGCAACTCTGGACTGTTTTCTTTTTGCCTCTTTGTTTCTTTTCTGTTTTGTTCTCTGGATCTGGAACTTGTATCACCCTTGTCTGTGCTCCATTCTGGAGCACCCCCAGACACATCCTCTCTTTTCTCTGCCCACTTCTTATGACCTCACAACTTCCCCTCTGAGTCCACTCCAGGCCATCTTATCTTCCCTCTGGGTCCACTCTGGACTACTCTGCTTTCACTCCACTCTGTTTTCCTTTGTTCTCTTCTTTGTTATCTCTTGTTCTGACCCATTTAGTGCTGCCACTTCAGCAGCATTTGGTCCATCAAGACCACTCTGTTTCTCTCTTCCTCTGTCCATCCTTTCATTCTCCATTAGTGACAACTCCGATGAACTCTGGTCCACTCCAGACCATTTGTTTCCTCTTCTCCTTTGGGCAATCCACCTTTGTGGCCTTTATGCCAAACCTCTTTGGGTTCTTTGACATTTGTTTAGTATAGGACATTGCATGTTTGCCCACTAAATGATCCATTGATCATTGGATTTAAGAAGCCACAACTTTGTCTAATGTACTCTTACAAATAGAATGCCAAACCTCTGCACTCCAGGACTCTGTCCAGAAATATAATCCTGGGAGTTGTACCTCCAGGATTTGCCCAAGGCCTCAGACCTCTCTGTAGTCATTGTCTGTGGACCTCCAACTGGCTTCATCTGGATTTCTCCCTGTGCTAAGGATTGACCAATGAATACACCTTTTTAGCTCTCTGCCATCCATGGCATTATTATAGTTTGTCATTGTCATCTTTATTGTCTTTCACTTTTAGATCCTTGACTTTTGTTGTCTTGTCCTGCAGACCTCCGACCAGCTTTGTTCTAGACATCTCTCCCTGCACATAGGACTGAAACCCCAACCCCAACTCTAGTCCCTCCAGACCAACTCTGCTCACAACTCTGGTTTGTTCTCTGTATTCTCCCTTAGCTACTTTACTTAGACTCTTACATTAGTAAACCTCTATGACTCCTTTCTTACACTAGAACTTTACTACTCATCATTGCATCCCATTCTTCTGTTAAGTCCAGACTCTCTGAACTCAAGTTTGATTGGAGGTCTAAAGGTACAGAGGAGGTAGTTGTTAAACTTTGTCCAGATAAACTCCAGAGTGCCAGAGTTAACTGGATGGATGGGACTTGGCTTCACCTTGTGTGGTGCACCCTTACAAAGGATCTGCTGTCCTGGATTTATGGACAGAGGGTCAGAGGTTGGAGGTGGGTTGGAGGAAGTTGCTCAACAACTTGGAGGGGTCAGAGGAGAAGATTGTTGAGTTAAGTTGATATTCGAACTGAGAAAATACATGGCATAGTCTATAGAGCTTATATATGGAGGAGAATAGTGGATGACTAAAGTCCATAGTCGAATGACTAAGTCCAGGGGAGATTACTAAATATGGAGTTGGAAGGAAGTATGTACTATAGGAGTTCAGAAGTAAGTGTACCGAAGTGCAGCCTTGGAGCTGTGCTCCTAAGCAAGCACTGGTACTGGAGTTGTGTCTAAGCAGAGAAAGTAGTACAAAGATTAGTAATAAAGTTCTATTGTAAGAAAGGAGTTATGAAGGATTACTAAGATCAGAGTCTGAGTACAGAGTCAAAGGGAGAATACAGAGAACAGACCAGAGTTGTGAGTGGAGTTGGTCCAGAGGGACCAGAGTTGGATTCTGGATTGTGGGATATGATAGTAGTAGATTGGTTAGTCTCAGAGGTGGACCAAAGTCTGGAGCAGAGGAGTCAGAGCAGGAGTTACTTAGGAGGATGTTGGTGCATGACTTATGTGTCATGCCCTTGAACAGGTCCATGTCCTCATATTTTGGAGGATTGCAGTTCTGACAGGAGGAGGGGATGGGGATCACAACAAGAATGAGGAGAGCAGGACTAGTTTGATATTCATGCTGAAGTTACAGGACAGAATGTACAGAGATTATATATGAAGGAATCAGAAGGTAAGTAGTACTGGAGCACAGCATAGGAGCTATGTTCCTAGGTAAGCATTACAAATATACAATGGTATCAGTCTGAAGACAGCATTTGTCCAAGTGGAGGAATGGAGATGGACTGAGGAAGATGGAGTTGGCTGGAGTTGGCAAGAGATGACTGAAGTTGGGGCCAAAGGAGTTGGATATGGATGGAATGACATAGGATATGATATCTCTGCTTAGATACAACTCTGGTACCAGTGCTTGCTTAGGAGCACAGCTCTGAGGCTGTGCTCTGGTATATTTACTTCTGATTTCTATAGTACATATTTCCTTCCAACTCCATACTTAGTAATCTCCTCTGCACTTAGTTATTTGACTATGGACTTTAGTTATCCACTCCTCTCCTCCATATATAAACTCTGTAGAACTATGCCATGTATTTCCTTAGTTTGAATATCAACTTAACTTGATGATCTCTTCCTCTGATCCCTCAAAGTCACTGAGTGACTTCCTCCAACCCACCTCTGACCTCTGACCCTCTGACCATAAATCTAGGACAATGGATCTTTTGTAAGGGCACATCACACAAGGTGAAGCCAAGTTCCACTCATTCTGCTAACTCTGGCACTCCAGAGTTCATCAGAGTTTGTCCGGATGAAGTTTAACACCATCTCTGCCCCCTCTGGTGTTACAATTTTCTCTCTTTTTCCTTATCTTTTCCTCATTACCATCAGTGTACCATTTTGCTATCTGTTTCCTTATGCTAAGTACATATATTTCTTGATTCTCTTCAAGTCTCTGTTCTCCTATTTGCTTCATATCTTGTAGCCTCTCTACCTAAAGAATGATGTCTCCTAACAGTATTCTCTCACATGCTGTCATTATCTATATAGCCATCTGCAGTTATTCCTTTGCCTTCTTTTTCTTTCCATGCCTACCCTTATCTTGGTCTGTAAGCATTTCTCTGGACTATATAAGTAGCTAGTCTACTTCACTTGTAATCCCAAGCTAGACCTGTGCAATCCACCTCCTGAACTGGACTTGCTCCTGCCTGAACCTTCACCTCTAAGGTTCCTCTTTTGCCTTCTCTTTCCTTGAAGGACATTGTACCTCTTTATGAGTGCCTCCCTACAAGGAACCTTTGTTCTCAGCAGTCCAGAAGGACATGCTCTGTAATATCCAGCTCCATCTTCAGCCATCTCTGGTCACCTCTGTCTCCCTCAGTCCAACTCTGCTTCCTTCATGCTTGGAGCTCTGCTCCTCTGCTTGGACCAAGGCTGTGCTTGCACAGGTACTTGGCTGTACTTGAACCTAGATACCTTTTGTACATTTCCATTTGTACTTCCCTTTGCTTCCTTTGTCCCTTCTCCACCCCTTATTAGATCCTTGACTCTTCCCTGCTTGTTCCCTGACTTTGATGTCCCTGTTGACCTCTTAGTATATAACCTCTGTACTTTCCATTGTAAATCCCTTAGCACAAATATCAAACTAGTCCTGCTCTCTTTACTCTTGTTGTGATCTTCCAACTTAGCCCCCCCTCCTCACTCTTCTTATGATCTCTATTCCCTCCTCCTGTTGAAACTCTGATTCTCTGAAATATGAGAAGATA
Organism: Nevesoporus exiguus; assembly: GCA_038089155.1. NCBI lineage: Eukaryota > Fungi > Basidiomycota > Agaricomycetes > Boletales > Boletaceae > Nevesoporus > Nevesoporus exiguus. The sequence goes on from JBBPKI010001123.1 coordinate 8,714, forward strand.
GACCTGTTCAAGGACATGACACATAAGTCCTGTGCTGACATCTTTCATAAGTACCTCTGCTCTGACACCTCTGTTCCAGACTTTGGTCCAACTCTGAGACTAACATGTCTACCATCCATCAGTACCTCTGGATCTCCAATTGGACTTGAGTCCAGAGAGTCTGAACTTACATAATAGTATATTTGTGCTGCCACTTGAGCAGATCTCCATTCCTTTTTGCCTCCAATCTCACACCATTACAATTATTCATTATGACCTCTGCATGCTTTGGGTTCCCTGTTGAATCCAACCATGCACAGACTTCTCCTTAGCCTTTCAATGGCCCTCTCTTCTTCTGTCCCTCCATACCTCTGAACTCTGACCTGACTCCACCCCCTCAGTGGGTCCTCCCTTCCCTCTTCCTTGTTGCAGGCTTCTCCTCCCATGCTCTCTGGCAAAACTGCCCTGACTTTCATGTCATCCCTTTGGGTTCCCACTATGTTGGTTTTAGGACATAGCTGCTTATCCATGAGACTCTGTTGAGTGACTGGAACACAAGCAGCACTTTGTCTGATTCCTACAAGTGGAATGCCAAACCTCCCATGCCTCCAGAACCTCTGCTATGGAGCACACTCCAGAATTGCCATGGTCCTCAGACTTGTTGCCCTCCCACTTCCTTGTCAATGCCACTCCATCCACATGCACATGCAAGATGGATGGCTTAGTCTACTTTGTCAGCCACCTCAGGTAGAAAAGTCAACCCCCACAACATCTGATCTTCCTCCACCATCAACATCCACCTCCAATCTTTTGGATCACAAGTCCAGAGGTCACTCTACTTTTCCTGCTGCCAACTCCAGCATGTCTGGACAATATGGTATTGGACCCTCTTCAGGTCCTTTTCTTCCTCTCTCTGTTCCATTTTGCTTCTGTTTTATTTTCTTTCTATTTCTTTCATGCTTTTGAATCACAAGTCCAATAGTAACTTTGTTTTCACTCCATCAACTCTGGCATGTCTGGTGGGTCTGGATATCAGGATAATGAATCCTCATTGGGTCTTTCCCTGTTGCCTTCTTTGTCTTTCTGTTCCTTCCTCTGCCATCTGTTTCCATTTTGTTTTTTTATTTTTTGTTTCTCTCTCTGTCTCTCTATACCTAAGGACCACAGGTCCAAAGGTAACTCTGTTTCTTGTCTGCTAACTCTGGTCTATGTCCAGTCTGTTTAGACATTCAGGGTAAAGGAATCCCTTTTGGTTCTTTTTATTTTTTTCAGTTCTCTGTCTGTTATTCTGATACTGGATAATGATGGTAGACTCCTCTCCAAGGAGTGCCATTACTGGTTGACAAACACCCTCCATTTCCTCTTTACCTGATGACCACAAATCTGAAGATAACTCTGGTTTGCTCTGGCAACTCTGGAGCCTCTTCTTCTTCTTTCTCTTAACTCTGCTGTTCTATTTCACTTCTTCATTTTCCTTCTCTGTTTTTCTTCTGACCTCTGTACCTGAGGACCACAAGTCCAAAGGTCATTCCATCTTTCACCCCCAGCACTGCAATACTTGATGGCCACCACTCTGGTTGCTCCAGCCTCACACTCTGCTCCCTCCATACCTAAAGACATCAAGTCTGAAGGTAACTCTGCTTCAACTCCAGTTTGCTCCAGCAACTCTGGAGCTTCTGTTTCTTTTCATCTTCTCCTTTCAATTTCCATTCTTCCAGACTTGGGACCTGCATCACCCTGGTCTATGCTCTTTTTAAAAGCACCTCACAATGCACCCCTCCTGTTTTCTTTTCTGTTTCTTGCCCTTTTAGTATTGTTCACTCCAGCAGCATCTGGTCTGTGTCATATCCATGACATTCCATCCATCTCTGCCCCCTCTGGCCCCATCTTTGATCAACTCCAGTCACCTCCATCACCCTCAGTCCACCTCTGCTTTCTCCATGCTTGGAGCTCCACTCCTCTACTCAGACCAAGGCTGTGCTTGCACAGGGACTTGGCTATCTTCAGACCTGGATATCTTCTGTATATTCTGTTTGTACTTCCTTTCACTCCTTCTTGATCCCTTATGGACCCTTGATGTTATCTCACTCATTTCCTGATATCCTTGATGTCCCTGTTCACCTCTTAGTATAAAACCTCTGTACCTCTGTCATGTAACCTTAGCATGAATATCAACTTAGTCTCCCTCCTCACTCTCATTGTGATCCCCTCCTCCTCCTGTCAGAACTCCACTTCTCTGAAATATGAAGACACAGACCTGTTCAAGGGTGCAACACATAAGTCCTGTGCCAATGTCCTTATTGTGTAACTCTGCTCTGACTCCTCTGCTCCGGACTTCAGTCCAACTCCAAGACAAACTTGTCTACCACCCATCAGTACCTCTGGACCTCCAATCAGACTTGAGTCTGGAGAGTCTGGACTTAACAGTATATTTGTGCTATATCTTGAGCAGGTCTCCACTTCTTTCATCTCTGACCTCAGCACACTCTTGGGATTCTTGTTGAACCCAACCATGCATCTCCTTCTGGCTTTATGCCACACCTCTGACTTCTTGCTGTTCTCTTGATGACCCCCCTCTTATTCCATCTGTCTGAACTCCAAACTCTGACCTGACTCCACCTCCCCAGCAGGTCACCTTCTTTCCCTCTTCCTCTTTTGCCGACTCCTCCTCCTATACCCTCTGGTGATATCACCCTTAGCCACCTTCTTGGGTTCTGTTAAGTCCAGACTCTCCAGACTCAAGTCCAATCAGAGGTCCAGGGGTACTGAGGGGGTAGTAGGCTGGTTAGTCTCGAAGTTGGACCGAAGTCCAGAGCGGAGGAGTCAGAGTGGAGTTACTCAGGATTGGTGCATGACTTATGTGTCGCGCCCTTGAACAGGTCCGTGTCCTCATATTTTCAGAGGATCGGAGTTCTGACAGGAGGAGGAGATGGGAATCGCAACAGGAGTCAAGAGGGTGGGGCTAATTCGATATTCGTGCTAAAGCTACATGATGGAGTGTACAAGGATTATATACAAAGGGTCGGAAGGTAAGTAGGACCGGAGCGCAGCATAGGAGCTGTGTTCCAAGACAAGGATTACAAATGTACCATAAGGATGAGTAATACTGTAAAGGAGTTCCGGGTCCGGGTATAACTGAATACCAGTCCGAGCACAGGTTGGTCTGAGTGGAGGAATGGAGCTCCAAGCATGGAGGAACAGAGATGGACTGAGGGAGTCGGAGTTGGCCAGAGTTGGCTGGAGTTGACAGGAGTTGAGGCCAAAGGGGTCAGAGATGGATGGAATGGCACAGGATGTGACAGGTTTCCTCATTTTGTTGGTTTTAGGATATAGCTTGCTTATCCATGAGACTCTGTTGAGTAACTGGAATACAAGCAGCACTTCATCCAACCCCTGCAAGCAGAATGCCAAACCTCCCACACCTCTGAAACCTATGCTCTGGAGTGCACTCTGGAATCACCATGGTTCTTGGACTTGTCACCCACCATTCCTTGTCATTGTCATTGCATTCACATGTGCATGCAAAAGTAATGGCCTAGTCCACTTCATCAGCCACCTCCAGCCTTTGCTGGGAAAGGCAGGACACCCTCCATAGGAAAAGTCAACCTCTACAACATCCGACTTCCCTTCACCATCAACTCCACTTACTCTGACCTTTCAGACCACAAGTCCAGAGGTCACTCTGTTTTCTCTGCTGCCAACTCTGGCAAGTCCTGACAATATGGTATTTGACCCTCTTCAGGTTCTTTCTTCCTCTCTCTGCTCTATTTTGCCTCTGCTTTATGTTCTTCTGTTGTTTCTTCTTTTGTTTCCTCTTAATTTCTTCCTTCCCTCTGACCTTTCCTACCTAAGGGCCAAAAGTCCAAAAGGTGACTGCATTCATTGTCCACTGACTCTGGCTTATTAGGTCAGTCTGGACATCTGGGTAATGAATCCCCTTTGGTTCCTTCCCTTTCCTCCCTCTATTTCAACTTCTTCTTATTTGTTTTCTTCTGCTCTGCTTCTTCTGTGCTTTTGGACCCCAAGTCCAACAGCAACTCTGTTTCATATTTGCTAACTCCAGTCACATCTGGTCCATTAGGGTAAAGGACCCCCTTTGGTTCTTTTCTTTTCTTTCCCTTCCTCCTGTACTCTGTCCCTTGTTCTGACACTAGATTGTGATGGTAGACTCCTCTTCAAGGAGTGCCATTACCAGTTGATGAACACCCTCTGTTTCTTCTTTACCTAATGACCACAACTCTGAAGGTAACTCCACCCTAACTCCAGTTTGCTCCAGCAACTCCGGAGCCTTTCCTTCTTGAAGCTTCCTCTTCACTTTGGTTGCTTCTGCTCCTTCTATTCCTTCCTTGAAATTTCCCTTTGACCTCTAAACCTGAGGACCACCAGTCCAATGGTCATTCTATCTTCCACCTCCAGCACTGCAATGCTTAACAGCTGCCACTCCAGTTGCTCTGACTCATACTCTGCTTCAACTCCAGTTTGCTCCAGCAACTCCAGAGTCTCCTTTTCTTTTTCTTCTTCCCCTTCCAATTTCTGTTCTTCCAGACCTGGGACCTGCCTCACTCTTGTCTGTGCTCTCTTCAGGAGCACCTCATGATGCAGCCCTTCTGTTTTCTTTCCATTTCTTGTCCTTTCAGTGCCATTCACTCCAGTGGCATCTGGTCTGTTCCAGACCACTCCATTTCCTTTTGCTTCCTTCTGTTCTATTTTCCAGACCTGGGACCACATTGCCCTTGTCTGCACTCTCTTCTAGAGCACCTTGACACAATCCTTTATCCTTTCTCCTTGTACCTCAAGACATTAGATCTAAAGGTAACTCCATTCTAAGTCCAGTTTGCTTTGGCAACTCTGGACTCTTTTCTTCTCTTCATCTCTTTGTTTCTTTTCTGTTTTGTTCTCTGGACCCAGGACTTGTGTTGCCCTTGTCTGCACTCCATTCTGGAGCACCCCCAGATGCATGTTTTCTTCTCTTTCTATCCACTTATGACCTCATGACTTCCCCTCTGGGTCCATTCTAAACTATCTGAACTTCAATCCAGGTTCACTCTGGACCACTTTGCTTTCACTCTGATCTGTCTTCCTGTGTTCTCTTCTTTTGTCTATATCTCCTATTTCTGACCCTTCTGTGCTGTCTACTCTGGTGGCATCTGGTCCATTCTGGGCCACTCTGTTTTCTTTTCTGTTCTTCTCCATTTCCTCTGTTGGCACCAAGGGTCTCCACTCTTTTCAACTCCTAACAACTCTGACAAACTCCGGTCCACTCCAGTCCATTTGTTTCCTTTCATTTTTCTTCAGGCAATCCACCTCTGTGGCCTTCATGCCAAACCTCTTTGAGTTCTCTGACATTTGTTTAGTATATGTTAAGTCCAGACTCTCTGGACTCAAGTCTGATCAGAGGTTAGAGGTCATGACAGGGGGAACTGGTCCAAAGTTGGTCCAGAGTGACTGGAGTTGGACAGGATATGACAAGAAGCCACAACTTTGTCTAACATGCTCTTTGTCATATCCGTGCCAAACCAGCCATCTCCACCTCCTCCGGCCCCTTCTCTGACCATCTCTGGTCTCCTTCATTCCCCTCCAGTCCACCTCTGTCTCCACCATGCACAGAGCTCCTCAGAGCTCCACTCCTTTGATCAGACCTGCAGCTGTGCTCGCTTGAAACCTCCTGGACATTATCTCCGTTTGTACTTCCTTTTGTTCTTTGACCCTTGATCGGTCTTTACTTGTATCCCTGACAATCCTTGACCCTTACTTCGCTTCTGACCTCCTAGAATATTTTCGTATGTTCTTCACCTTTGTCAGATAGTATTTTCATTCTGTTTTGTACCTCCTCCACTTACTCCGCCCTATATAACTCCTGTGTACCTCCTGTACTATCCCTTAGTATGAATATCAAACTAAGTCACTCTCCTCTCACTTCACGATCACCCTATCCTCTTCCTGTGAGACA
>JBBPKI010001124.1:0-14631 GCA_038089155.1 Nevesoporus exiguus
CTCACCTTTACTTAAAGCACTCAGTCCAGGCTTCGAAGATCATATAAAGTTGGCTCGCGGTTCATGACGAGTTCTTGCACCCAGTGTTTCCTCTTCTGTCCTTCTCCTTTCCCTCTCCCCTTAATTAGGTTGGTGACAAATTAACCCCGCTTGACAGCCTTACGCGCATACCTGAGACGTTGGTTTGCTGTTCGACGCTCCCCTCATTGTCAACCCATGCAAAGGCGCTATGCAGACGTGGAGCTACCACAGGAGTTGATTCTAGCAATCCAGCGCGTCCTGGAGCTTAACCCGGAGCAGAACGACGATCCTCTCGATGACCTCTCAAACAACTTCAGTCTTGTGGACATTCTGAACCAGCTCTTCCCGGATGGTGAGTACTCTTGTTCGCTTCATGAAGTCCCGTTTGGTAGCTCAAGTCACCACAGAGGCTTCGTTGGCTCGCTTGGATAGTGTTCAGGCAAAACTCGCGCAGGATGAGCGAGAGCTTCAGGGGGAGATCGATGCACTTCAGGAGGCACTCAAACGGGATCAAGACCCGGGTAGGATGCAGCTCATCCAAGAAATGATTTCCGTATGGTTGACTTCCCTCTGAATGGGCCTTGGTTGTTCAAACCCTTGTACAGGATCTCCTCGGGCAAATGTCGCGCATACGTGAAAAAGCGTCGGAATCTGAGGCTGTAGTGCGGGATATCACCAAGGATATACAGGCCCTAGATCTTGCAAAAAAGAATATTATTCTAAGTATGACGACGCTGAAACGGCTGCAAATGCTTGGTGAGTAGTCTAGGGCCCGTCCTTAGGACAACCAATTCACTACCCTGCTTGCTCGCAGTAAACGCTCTTACACAGCTGGAGGAACAGGTAAAGGAGAAGAAGTACGCAGAGGTTGCATATTCGTTGGCGGTCGGTGAATTCCAGACTGTGGCCCTCGACGTCACCGACATTATCTCTTAGGCTGTGAAACAGCTGTCTGCTTCGTTCAAGTCCTACACTTCTGTCCATCGCATCATACAAGTTTGGAGGCGGATTCAACAGGTCCAAGGAGAGATCCGAAGTCAGCTTGATGCTGAGTTTGATTCATTGTACGTTGGTTCGCTGAGCTTTAGTTTTGATCCATTAAAATATATATCATAGCTTCCTCCAAGACCTTTCCAGACCATTCAAGACAACTCAGATTACGGATGCCTGTGCTGTCATAGATATTCTCGGCCTAGACGTGCGCATTCAACTTATCGACCGGTATGTAGCTCTCGAACTCAAAGAGTACCGTCGGATCTTCCGAGCAAGTGACGAAGCGGGCCATCTTGATAACATCGCGAGAAGATTTGCATGGTTCAGGCGATTGTTATCTTCCCATGAAACGGAGATTGGTAAGGTATTCCCCCCTGAGTGGCGGGTTGGCTGGTGGCTCTTTGCCAAGTTCGTGTTAATAACAAGGTAAATGCAAGGTCAAGTGAGGATCTACTCATTGAATGATGAACTCCCGTTGACCAGAGATGATCTTTCAAAACTCTTATCTAAAGCCGGCCAGTCGCTCACTGTCAAGTTACTTCTTGAAACACTCCAGCAAACAACGGAGTTTGAGCTGTCAATGGCGAAGAAATGGGCTACCCCAGTTTGTGATCCAGTTATGAATTGGATTGTTCGTGCTGACCTTGTCATGCAGGTCGATGAAATCTTGAAAACTGCGTCAGCCCCTACAACACAGATCCAGTCCATGTCCTCCGCCTTTGAACCTCATCTCGGCGTTTTTGTCGATGCTCAAGACAAGTAAGCTTGCCGTTCAACTTTTTACATCTCTCTGTTTTCCTCAACATTTGTCAGAGCACTTGCCGACATGCTAGCTCCGCATCGCGGTTCTAGGGTACGTAGCTCAGTTGATACGGCTTCAAAGCCTCCCACTACTACGTCTACACCTCGGCCTTCTCTTTCCATCCCTGATGAGCCCGAGCCTGCGCCGGTTGTACTCCCCTCGTCAACCGAACTCTTCTACTTCTACGCACAAAGTTTGGACCAGTGTGCCAAACTATCAACTGGCCAAGCTCTCTTCGATTTGTGTGGCGTACAGAAGAAGTGGCTAAAAGTTTATGCAGGTCCGTCCATCATTTGTTTGTATTTGATCCAGATGGTACTGACGTTTCGCTTAGAGGATGTACTGTCTCCGAAGTTGAAACGGTGAGCGATAGTCGCGAGGACTGGGAATGTACTGTGTTGATTCATTGAATTAGACCTCAGACTCATTCGCGGAAGTCGATGGACTCGAGATTTGACAAGGCTGAGCTTGAACAAGCGTGTTTGCTCATCAACACCGCAGATTATTGCCAAACCACTGCAGCAGAGGCACGTCTCCAACCGTGCTCAAGGCGAGCAGAAGCTGACCCTTTATAGCTGGAGGAGAAGATCAGGGAGAAAGTGGACGAGAAATTTAAGGAGGGGGTCAAGCTGCAAGCTGAGAGAGATCTTTTCATGAGGTTTGCTACTCGAACAATCTTCCCATCCTCGCTTATTGATGTGTTGTCAGTGTCATTTCTGCGGCGATTAACATCCAGCTACGCGAGCTTGAATCAGCGTGCGACGGTGCACTCAATACCATGTTACGGTTCAACTGGGGCGCAATAAATCAAGTTACTGGTCACTCGCCGTTCATGGATGATATTACGCGGGCAACCGAGCAAGTGACCGAATTAATCAAGCCTTTGGTGGAACAAAAGAAATATCTGAGGAATTTCCTCGACAAAGCTTCCAGGCTGGTCTTACAGTGGACTTCCTAGAATGAGTCAATAACGTCACCTACAGCCTTCTTTTGATGCGATTCACGAATGCTCTCGTGAAGAGCCGGCCACTTAGAGAGATTGGGGCGGAACAGGTTGGTATTACTAATTTAGTCATGATAATACCCTCACAAAGACACGACACAGCTACTCTTAGACCTCGGGGTCTTCAAATCATGTCTCGTAAAGTTACCAGGGGAAACGCTTTCCACGACCAGGTACATCGCATCTCCTTTGGAAATTCCTGTGGCACGAGAGGCTGACGGATCAACATATAGTTATACACGTAGTCTAACAAAGATCACCACGCGCCTGGAGGCACTGCTCAAGGTCATTATCACCCCTGTCGTAAGCCATGCCATCCGTCATCGACCAATGGGGTTTAACTAGTTGACCCAGGATCCGCCGGAAGGTTTTATATTAAACTACACACTCGTTATCGGTGATGCTTCCTTTTCCAATTTCCAAAAGGTCAGTCACCTCGTCGTGATGTGACGAGGAGCCGGCGGTCACGCTCTTTCCCTTGTCTGTTAGATTCTTGACCTCAAGGGTACGCCAAAAATGGAGCAGAATAGCCTCCTTGACTCGTTTCTGACCGTCACGAGTACCAAGACGGACCTTGAAAGTACCTCGTTCCTTACGTCTTTGGACATGGATCCCCCAACGAGCTTGGCCGTCGGCAGCCCGGCTACCAGTCGTATCGCACTGCCATTGTCCTCTACTTCCGCCGCCGAGAGTGTTTTCAGTGCTCTCACGTCACCCCCGCTGAGCGGGCCGCCAACCGGCTCAAGTAATGATAGCAGCGCTAAGGGGAACGAACCAGGACAAAAGAGGGAGGTATTCTCTGATATCAGGAGATTCGTCACCTTTGGGCTACGGAGGGATACGCAACCACCATCATAAAAGTACGGAAACAGCAACGGCATGTCTTTACGCCCAAACTTGTGGTCACGTCACGAGGTGACCTACCTGTCTTGCCACCATCACCTTCTGTGTTTTAGTAGGATGGGGTAATGCCGTGAAGGCACCGGTAGCTTGTTAAAAGTGCGATGCGTGGTACAGCTGCAGATATGCGAAGAAGAATGGGATGAGCGTAGATAACCAAATGCCCAACATGACCCAACCGTGCACAAAGCGAATGAAGTAAGAACGTGATTGATACAGGGTATATCGTCGTCAAATGCCAAGAATGACAGGAGAGGCCGATGAAGGAGTGAAAGACTATGAACGCAATAGGTCCAAGAAACAAGACAATCTCCAATACGTCGGTCATCGTGGACTCCGAAAGCTGCCGCGCCCGCCCTGCATGGGTAATTGAGGTTCTGCAGAACCTCGAACGGATCCTGGCATGGCCGGTCGTGGTCTTGGACCCAAGAGCGAGCCAACACGGACGGGCGCGAGTTGTGAAGGTGCAGCCCCCAGTCGTCTGGTACCTGACAGAGAGCCGATCAAGCCGCCCGAAGTCATTCGCGAAACTGATGTGAGGGCGGAAGGCGAGAGGGGAGAGAGTGGCGAGATCGGCAATCCGAGTACACGTTGGACGATATAAGGTGGTGGTGGGGAATATGTAGGTGGACTAGCTTGAGAACTATCGCGGTGAGGTAGTGGGGGATGAGGGGGAAGAACGGAAGCAACACTGCCCCGTTGGGAGTCGATACCAGCGTAGTCAGAGAAGCTGTGTCTGAAGTAAATTTCGGAAACGGAAAAGGGAACACTCTCAGTGGGGGAGCTGGCGGAAGGGAGTGCGAGTTCAGGTGGCGCGATTCGGGGAACTCGCAAGTACTGGTCTAGATTAGAGGGTGGAGTATGAGGGGGAGATGGTGTGGTGTGGCGTTCAGGGACATGCTCAGAGGGGGGTGCTGTGGGAGGGGCTATGTGCGTCGACGGAGGGATTGCGATGGGGAACGGGAAAGGTGAAGATCTTCGGGTGTGTGGCGTTGGAACAGAGTGAGTCGTGAGAGCACCTGAATTGTCCGAAGAGGGAGAACCACCAGATGCGGTCGAAGGGGCATCTGGTTTCGCAGCCACGTCGTCTCGGGAACGCTGTATCCTTACCATCCTCACGGAAGTGTTCTCACTCCATGCAGAAGCTTCTCTGGCCGCATGATCAAGTTCCGCAGGTGCAGAGTTGAGGGTAGCAGTCTTCGATTGCCGCCGTAGGGAGGGGCGGGAGGAAGCGAAGTCCAGGAAGGAATAAGTCCCTGAGGCAGGCGCTGCCTCGCTAGGCGGATTGGCGGAACTAGAGTCATGCATCACCACTGGTACAGACTCGGGCCCAGAGGAACCTGACGATTCCTGTTTATCCGCGGAGGGGCTATGCCTGCCGTCGTTTCGATGAGCTTTCCGATAAAGTCTGGAGCGCACTTTGGACCATGTGCTGCTACCGCTCCCACTCCCACTAGTCGTCCTGGAGTCGCGATTACCCTTGCGGGTCCCAAAAATAGCAGACACATCTACCCTAAAGGGGCTTGTATCTCGCACATGAAGAAAGGCGGGTGGTTGGTTTGCCTGCGACCGTCTGGTGCTATCCAGAACAATAGCATCGAACTTTGATAGCGTTGGTCCGTCAAAGGGTGGAAGGGCCTCAGAAGTCCTTGGGCTCAGCGAAAGAGTGGCAGCGAGCGCCTCGTCTTGACGCGAGGTGAGCGTCTTGACATCAGCATCATCGTCCTCGTCCTCGCCGACAGGTCCCGTCGGCGCCACACGCAGCCCTGGGAGCATCATCCCACGCATTTCTTTGTAGTAGGTATATTTGAAAGAAGGAGGAGTGCGCGCGGCAGGATTGTACCACCCGGGGGCCAGCTTTTCCGACTCCAGTGGGTATGATAGATCTTCAGTGAGCGTGTACACGGAAAGCCGTTTCTCATCACGATCGTACTGTGGGGTCATTTGATGGGATTCTGCCTGCGCGGCCGTTCCATTATGCGATTTTCCACTGGAGTTGCTTCCCAATTTGCTCTTGTGATAGGCGAACGAGAACCCATGGCGCAGACCGAGGCCGAAACCATAGCCTTTGCTGGTACTCAGACTCGTAGATTCCAGCTCCTCACGGGAAGATGGGCCCGTATAAGCCACTTGTTCGAAGTTGGCATCACTCTTCTCGTCGACTTGCTCTCTTCCGCCTCGCAAAGTGTGTCGATTGGCGGCACGAGCCCTTCGCCGCACCCAGCAGGCGTAGTAGAAGATACCCACGATGACCAACAGCAGGACAGCACCTAGCACCGCTGCTGCGACAGTTCCCGCAGGGATGGAAGCATGGTTGGACGGACTAGTGGAACTCCTTCACGGCATGTGAATTAGCACTCTCTTTGAAGCTGAGTAGATGACGCACAATGTGCTGTTTCCAAAGGCAGTGACATTCACTCCACCAACGCGCAATGCAAGAGTCCGATTTTCTTGGTTGGTCACTGCAATACGATGTATCGTTCCCTGAGAGAGACCCGTCGCGTAGAATAGCAAGGTATCCGAGTTATTATATGAGGAAAGGGCAGATAAGTTTGTAGTGGTGTTATCGAGGGTCACTGTGAAATTTCCAGAGTAGGAGGAAGTGAGCCCGTAAATCGCGACCGCAGAGCCTAGACAATGGAGGGATCTACCACAGTCCGTCGACGAATGAGTTGATGACCACTTGCCTAGAAAAGTAGTAGTTGCACGGTCCCCAACAGAATTCGATGCATGCATGGAATTTCCAGTGCTATCTGATACAAAGCTCCACGAGCCCGAGAACGCGACATCAGAATCAGCAATCGTCTGGGAAGTAGCGGTAGTGCTAATCAAATTGATCGTCATTAACGATGCCAGCCCAGCCGCTTAACACCCAGAATACCGATCACCGGCATCGCCAACGAACACTCACTTGGCAAAACCTGCGGGAGGGACAAATGTGACGCGTGCTTTATCAAAGGTAAGAAACGCGTCGGGAGATGTGTTCGTGATGATAGTCGTGAGCAACAGCGAGTGGTTCGTGTTTGCCAGGTCGTTAAGCGAAGCAAGGACCGTGTTCGCAGGGTCAGCGAAATAAGCAGATGGTGTCCCATCGAGGGAGATGTTGTACTGGACATCACTAACGGAACCTAGGAGGACAATGCCCGTGCCTGTGTGCACGTGAGAGCGAGCCGGGTTCCATTGAGGTAGACATACCAGTCCAGTTGACCATGAGACTAGCGCCATTGAGAGAAGTATGGTGATAGCTGGTACCCACGCCGACCTGGCCGGGACCTGTAGCCACGCCAGAAACGGTGTACAAGAGCTGCCAGCCGGCCGTGACGTTAGGGCTGGGCTCGAGGTTCACGAATGGAAAGTAGGCGATCTCAGGGGAGTCATCGTCGATGTCGAACTGAGAGAAGCTCTGTGCCATTCATCCAGCGCTGGCAAAGGAGGTGGGGGGTGTGGAGGAAGGAGTGAGAAGGAAAGGAGGGCCGAATTAGAAAAAAATAAAGAGACGCCCAGGCTGCCAGGTCGGCTGCCTCGAGGTAATGTCGTGTCGGAAATAGCCCGCGAAGTGCCAGACGGAAGCTGAGGACCGTAAGTAGCAGTGGGACATAACCGGTCGACTGACAACATCATGAGATCTCGTGGCAGGGGGTACGACCGACCTGTCTCCATGTCAACATCCGTTCATACCGTTATCAGCCAGTGCAGATCTGATACACCACTCCCCCACGAACCTTTCTCAGGTCCTGTCACTGCCTTGAGCGACCACGCGACCCTTGTGCTTCACTCGGAGAAGTGCACCGTCTTGTGAGCCTGTCGCTAACATCCCCATCGGCCACTTGCCAAAAGGTGGGTCCACGTCCTTTATGGAGTTGGCGTGAGTTACCATCAACGCGAACCAGTGCCGGGTCTCACGGTGGCGTTGGATTCACCAGCTAGCCTGGTCGAGGCATGTACCACAGCGCACTGTGACTGACGTTCCCGTTGCAGAATGATGGATGCTTTACCCCCCGCTGGAACGCACTCTTTCCTTCCGTCAATCTTGGGCCACATCCGCTCGGCAGCACCTGGCTTTCCCCTGGAGCCCGTCATTGTTCAAGTCCTACTCCTCTGCATTGTCGCCGGGGATAAGAACTTGATCTTGCGCACACGGGACGAAGACGTCACCTTCGTCTCAAAACTCACCACCCTGGTATGTGTTCATCCGCTCCCCTGACACGCCGAGCCGAGTGGTTCCTATGTTTCGCCCGACTCAGAGGGAGCCACGGGTCGCATTCAATAATGTTTCATCCCAGATCCTGAACACGATCTTCGGCTACAACGTCCACAGGCTAAAGTGCCATTCAAACAGTACGAATCAGACACCTTCCGAGTTTATTAGGTCCTTGTTTATTGCTGGCTCGACCATCACGCCACCGACAGATAATAATTCGAGTGGATTGCACAGATCTAGGCACAGACGCGTTTCCAACTCGCGTAATTCGGTAGGCAAGTCGCCTATAGTCCACTCTACCTCCATTAGCACGGCACGTAGCAGACGAACGTCTCCATCTCGTTCAACTTCCCATCCGATCGAATTGAAGCCGTCAATCGCTACCCTTGGACGATCGCAGTCAGACTCGGAGGACGCCGACTTAAAACCATCTATAAATGTTGACGTTTTTTCGCAGCATGCCAGCCTCCGTCCCACCGGCGCGCAAACCGACTCATCTGTCCCAAGTCTAACTTCTAGTGTCAAGACTCATCTCAGAGATGTATCACGCACGAGTACTGAGGTATCAAAGTTACCATCCGTGGTGGTCGTATCTGGTCTCGAGCATGCGAGTCTTGCTTCTCAGAAAGCAGTCCTCCAGACTCTTGTCGACAGAAAAATCATTCTATCAGATGGGGGAAAATATAGGCACGACGAAGACGGTTTTTCTCTGGAGTTACCTGATGGGTTTTTCATGGTATATGTATGTCGATCGGACCCACGGGAAAGACCTTCGATATACAAGAGTCTCGTATGCCAACCCTCTCACGGAAAATTACTCGTTATCTGATCCTTCCTTCTATAGCTTGACAGGTTCGCGATGAGCTCTTCCGTCGACATCGGCGCGCAAACCCGCTTGGCAATGCGCCAATTTCGGCCTCCTTCATCACCTTCCACAACACTCTCGTCACCCCATACTTCTGTTACCCCCGCGGCCTTCCCAGCGTTACACTCGTTGAGTTCTTTACCTGGTCCCCCGACACCAATACAGCCTCTGGCGCCTCCGGTGATCCCTTCGGCTCTGCTACAGCAGCTGAAACACCGTTGTGCCACTCAAGCGCGCATAAGGGCACCACTCATGATCTACCTTGCAGATCTCTTTAGTGCCGCACGACATTACGGGCCGTTGGACAGTATGATGCTTACGGTACGGGCACGCCAAGATGCAGAAGTTCTCGTACGGGCGAGCCGCGTGCTCGGCACAGACCGCACAGGTGCCGAGTTGATCAGAGAGCATGCTGAACGGTCCCGCGAGACGGACAGCACCTCTACCTACCCACACTCGCACCCCAGCATAGCAAGCACATCATCCGAGGGACTCGCGGACTCGGCTGACGCTCTGGAGGCACATTCCCTTGGTGGTTCAAACCTAACGAATCATCCGGAAGAACCAAACTTAGATGTATCGGAGGCGGATATAGCGAGGATGTTTCCGCGGGTTGTGTCTCATCGGGTTCGAGTCCGGGACTCGCCGTTGGATGAAATCTTGAGTAGCGCTGTTTGTGGGGCGATAAGTATCCCTGGTAACGAATACCATGAGGAGGAAACGCCGGTTCAATGGGAACGAGAAACGGTGAAGGATATCCTAGTGCACATCTTGGCTGAGGTCTGAACATTTGCTCGTGTCGCCGTTTGATTGTTACATTCATCTAATCACACACGGAAATCCGTATTGATTCCAATGCGCGTACAAAGACTGTACATGATATTTGTGGCGGGTCAATGATTTGACTAGTTATCTTTGTTTGCACGGCCGGTACGACTACAGTGGCCATAGATTATGACGAGCGGACCACCATCATCTCAAGCAGGACCCTCGCAAGCGTCCACGACGACACCTACCCTATCGGATGCGGCACCCCAGCAGCCTTATTATAATTCCATCTCACCAAATGCCCAAGCAGGGCCCTCACAACCTCCGCAACGGTCCGCGCAATACGCTCAAACCCACATTGCTCAACCAGCACAGTCCCAAGCGCAAGCACAAAGCCAGCAAAATGCAGCTCAAGCTCAAACTCAAGCCTACTACATGGGGTACCCACCCGGAGCCTGGCAGAACGCGTGGCAACTCTCCGGGTACACCTACGCCGCGTCCAGCAGTTCACCCTATCAGCAGACGCACTATACGCAAATTCCGTACGCGCAGTACCAACAGTATCAGCCGCAATTGGTCGCGCGCCAGCGTAAACCACCACCCAAACCGCGCACGCCGACGCCAGAGCCCATATACAGACATTGGGACGAGGTCGTACGCACGTTCCTAGAGAAGGTGGGTTTGACACAGACGCTCAGGGGGTTTGAAGACGACATGGTCGTCTTCAATGCCGATTGGGAGAGAAAGAGCGTCCCCGGAGCGATCGGCGAATTAGTACGCGATCTCATGGTGTGGAAAATACGCTCTGGGAATTGAACTTGACTAACGCTCCACTTCGTTTGGTCAGACGTTGGGCAAATTCAAAGAAGGAGACGAACCGAAGGAACGTCCGCTCGATGAAAGAAAGCTTGACTATATTCATCCGAGTACTGGCGCCGAACCTCAGTCCCAGTCTGCAGTAAGCCTGAAAACCCCATTTGCTCGCCAAGTCCTTCATTGAAAACGTGTTCAAAGACCACGAGGGCCATATCGCAGTTCCTTGCAGAAAATCGTGCGAGGAATGACGCGTCAAATCGTGCCGAGTTTCTTGAATCATTGGCACAGAAACGACGACGGCTCAATATCGATCCCGAGAGCACCGAGCACATCCCATCTTGTGCAAGAACAGATGCAAAACCCCTCGATAGAGATTCTCAGATGAAATATGATATAGCAAAGAATGAAGATGGACCCCTCAGGAGGACAATCAAAAGTCCGGATGGGAAAGCAACGGCAAAAGAGAAGCTGGCTGTTCTCACAGACGATGCACCAAGCGAACTCCATCCGGCCATAGACGAGAGGCTGAAAAATATCGAATCTCATACCGCAGTACGCTATGGTAATGTCTCTTCCATTCTCTTCCAAAGTTCCCTCCCTTGATGATCGACAATAAGTTCCTGCACCGCCACGTACATTGCTTGCACGATTACAGTTCCTAGAAGACCACATTATACAACTGGAGAAGGAATATCCCCCATGGGCAGCGTTACACTTCAACCAGCCCAATCGTGGCGTCAGTGGCTGTAAACGGTTCCTCCTCTATATACTGATGACGCCTTCTCAGTGGCCGCCGCCTCCACGCCAAACACCTATTATTGTCGCGTCGCACCTCACAACGAAGGAAACGGCCGCTGAGGGGGGCCCGGTTTCTACTGGTACGGCCGACCCTCTTGGCGGTGCCGACGGAGCTGCGGGCGCAGTAGCTAAAGGGAAGAATAAATCGAGCTTGCATCGTGCCGTCATGGAAAAACTTGAGGTGCAAAAGGCAATGAACGATCTAGCAGGGACACAGAGGGCTGGATAAGACACCTTGCAAGAAGGCCGACTGCCACCGATCATTTGATGGCCATCGACCAGTGCCGACACGGCATTATAATGACTGCGCCGGTTCTGTCCTGCTGGCTAGGGCCGTAGTTTCGGTCCCGTCACTTCTTTAGTCTGTTGTGGCAAATTATGACAGACCGTCGTAACTGACTTTGTCGGCTTCCACGGACACAGGTTACTCCTGAATTATTTGGGAATGGATCGTCGTATTTTGCGCCATCTGAGGCAACGCCAGCCAATGGGATCCTTGGTAACAGGGCAATAATGAAGGGACAAGAAAGGCATCCATGTGGACTTCGTTACGTTGCGTACTCGATAGGTTATATTTCGGCGCTACCTAAGCATCCCATGCTGTACATACCCACAACATCGCACCCCTCAGTGTGTCGTACCTGAAATGCGCAGTGTCACAGTTTCGCTTATGCATAAAGAAGGAGCATTGGAGTGGGCCGTAATTGCGGCTATCATCGTCGATTCTTCACGAAGTCCTTTCTTGTGGCATATACACAGCTGAACCGAGAGACTTTAGATCTAAACCATGGCAACATGTCAAATTCGATGTTGGGACATTTGTCTAGCTTCAGCGATATGATGATGGCACATCTCTCCACTGATCCAACGGATTCGGATGCGTAGTGCGTGCGGGTCTTAACAAACGCATATGCGCTCGATGTCGTAAGATCAGAACATTGGGAGACGTCGACATGCTTGAGTGCACGACAGGGTAATTCGTGCAGTGCGTCGACCGCCTTCGGGGTAAGAAACGCGAACATCTCGTTCACGACTGCCTGGATGGAGTTGACCCGTAAGGTCTCGAGGTTGGGGGTGGAGGAGAGAAGCGTCGGCAAGGTGGATGGGCTGAGACCACAGCTGCCAATATGGAGCTCGACGAGCGATGCGCAAGAAGCGGTGTGAAGTAAAGGCCTGTCCGCAGCGTCGGCAGAGAGAATGGTAAAGTGTGTGATCGACGGTGCGGAAATGGCACGCAAGATGGCGAAAGGGTGTGCAACACATTGACATTCGATGGTTTTGAGATTGTGCATAAACGCAGGGCTAGCGTTATTGTCAAGGTCGAGGTCAACGATCTCGCAATTCAACACCAGTCTCTCGAGCAATGGATTTGCCGTGAACACCAGCGTGGAAATATGGAGAACAACTCCAGCAAGGTGTAACTCCTTGAGTCGCTGGATCCGTTCCGCCCACTCGGCTACCATGCTAAAGGATCCACACAAACGAAGAATTCTAAGTTCCCAGTTGGGACCGGAAAGACAACAAGAAAGCTCGTCACGAGATTTGCAACCATCCAATGTTAATTCGTCGAGCTTCGAGAACGTGTGTGGGAGAGAGAGATTGGAGAGCATATGATGGAGCTCGATGAACGCATCGCTGGAAGTGCGAAGGCTCGACAAATCGTCCCAGGATATATCCTGGAGCTGACCAAAAATGGATGCTCTATCCATTTCAGATACGCCAATGGAGAGGCGAGCAATGCGGTTCCTGGCGCGCTCCTTCCACAACTTCGCTTTCCGCAAAGGGTGCTTTTTGGACAGCACGAGGGTTTGCCACGCAGAAGGGGTACTAATGAGAATTCGTCGCCAGTGTCCACATACGTGAGATAACTTGACAGCCCAAGCGTGATCCTCGTCAATGAGCACGGTAAAGATCTCTAGAAGGGTCTCCACTGGCAGTTTGCCTAGGAGGTATGCGGTCCGGGCGACCTGCCTTTCAGCCGTTGCCTGCGCAGTGACAGCCTTCTTTCGCAGCGCTAATAGCGGTGTGCGCCGCTGAGCATCCTCCGGTCGCAGACGGCCCAAAGCGTGATCAATCATTTTGATGGCATGGCCGTGCTTTCCGAGGAGGTCAAAGAGACGCGCCGAACGAGCGTAACCGTGCCACCGGTCGGGTGCCAGGTCAATAACGCGCTTTGAATCGAGAAGAGCAGCCTTGGTATTGCCGAATTTTTCGTGTACTGCTGCTCGCGAATCGTAGATGATGAAGTTGCTAGCTTCAAGTTCGGCAGCCTGTCAGATCTGTTAAGGATACCGCAACGTCGTGAACGTCAGTTAGATCTTACTACCTGGTTTATGTGAGCGAGCGCTTCCTCGAGATCACCACGCTTGAAACAGGCGACGCCCTTGTCGAAAGTCGTCTTCCATGTCATGGTTGTGTGTGGAACAGTAGGAGGTTGCGACCGGGTGCTACCACTGGATGATGGACTCGTGTGTGTACCGGTCACTGGCTTTGGCAAAGTCGACATCTAAGCGACTCAGAGTTTACACACCTACTTCAAGGGACGCGCATTGAATATTAGTAAATCCAGTCCTTCCTCTCTTCTCGTCTTCCGTTCTTACAACCTCTCGTCGTCCGAGCAGGCTCAACTCGGTATTTGATGAACGTGCGCAAAGTAGAGGTGTGTTCGCACCTCATTGACATGCAGTAGTACTCATGGCACGAATCTCCATCACCTGCATGCCGGTCTTGGTACACGCCTAGGTTAACGATCTTATTAAACTCCTCACATGCAACCTTTATAACCTCCTGGAGAACTATTGGATGAGGTATTGTAAGCTTCCCGTCGGTGTGGCCGCCGTACCACCTCTCCAACTGACTACCAGGGGGGTACGTAATAATCAGCTGGCCAGAACTGTCTTTTCTGGCCGAGGATGAAAGCGGGAAGGTAGTGGGATATGTCCTGTCATCGATGTACGTCCATGTTTCCGGTCGCGTGCCTAGGTCCTATTAGACGACAGAGAGCCCGAAGGCAGTGAACCTCATGCGCGACCTGTCGGTTACATCAATTCGCTATCTGTCCTCAGGCCATACAGAAGGCTGGGTCTTGTTCAAAGGTTAATGAATCTTAGCAGTGCGTGTCCTTCGCACTAATCATCCTTGTAAATGTCCAGTCTAACTTGGGGATTCCAGAGGATGCCATGTTGCGTGACAATGCTACCATCGAATTCATCCAATTACATGTCCGAAAATCGAATAAACCCGCATTATCGTTGTACAACAAGCTTGGTTACGTCTATTATCGTACTGAAGAGAAATATTGTAGGTCTTTCTACGCACCTACAGATTCGTTCATCCATGTCACACATGCTCGACAGATGCTGATGACGAGGACACATTAATAATGCGGCTCCCGCTCCAATCCTGGAATTCAGAGCAGCCGGAGAAGTCGAGGTTGGTTCTTTACATTCTGGCCGACGCTTTTT
>JBBPKI010001125.1:0-14624 GCA_038089155.1 Nevesoporus exiguus
ACATATCACCCCATTATCTTTTTCTTGCCTCACACACAGGCACATTTTGATTTTTACAACTGGAGCCCACCATGAGGGAGTCCAGCATTTCATTTGGCCTTACCCTTTTTTTTTTTTTTTATTCCATTCAAACTTGGAAATTCCCTTCTCCACCGCTATGCTTGTCTGCCTGTTTCTGCCACTTATGATGCCTCCCGAACTTTGATACCATCCTCCTAACTTCCTTCCAACCCTATTTTACACTATCCGGTGACATTTACGACACTTACTGCATATCCAACCCTTATTTCATCATTTACATTATATCCAAGCCTTTAAGCATTTCATTATGACACAGCCAGCATTCATTTTACCATTCTGGGACACCCATGACACACCCAGATTTAATGGCATGGCATGCCAACTTCCCCAGTTCCTGGAGGACATTGAGGAATTAGCAAGCCAGGCTGGCTTTAATGATTGAGATACCATCCAGCTGGCCATCTGGTATGCAGATTTTGAAGAAGCAGAGCTATGGGAGATAATGGAAGAGGTATCCAACCTGATGCCTAGCTGGTCCTGGTTTGTCAAGGCAGTGAAGGAACTCTATCCAGGATGTGAGCCTGTATACACCTGGAATGATCTAATTGCCCTTGTACAGCAGTTCCAAAACAAGGCTATGTGCACCCTGGATGACCTTGGCTGGTATCACCAGAGCTTCTTCAAGATCTCCACCCCTCTCCTTAGTGCAGGCTGGCTTGGTGAATGTGAATAGGATGAGCTTTTCTTCACAGGTTTCCCATCCGACCTAGCAATCTGCCTTAATCATTGGCTCAAGATTGTCCATCCAGAGATTTACCCTGATGAATCTTATCTGATGGAGTACATTATGAATGCCACCTCATTCCCACTCTCCCAGGTTGCATCCAGAGCAGCCACTCCACCTCTTAGTTTGATGCTGCATATCACAAGTCTGGTCCAGAATGCATTACTGGCTAGTTGTTCTTCATACCAAATACCATATCATACAAGTCTGGTCCTGGCTCTCCTATCAGCTATTCCACCCCCATATTCAATGCCATATGCCACAAGTCTGGTCCAAAACCCCTTACCAATTGTCCAGACATCTGCCCCCCTTCCCTACTCATCACATGTATCTGCCTCTCCCACTCCAGAGGTTTCCTGCCTCCTTTCATCTGAAGCTAGGTCCTCCATCATGCAGACCCCCACTTTCGACCCTGCCTCACTGCCACATGCACCACACACCACACCAGGTATGCCACCAGTTGTACTGAGCCAATTGCCACCAGATGCTGTGCAGGGCATCCCTGAAACAACCCAGGAAGTCTTGGACATCAAGTCAGCCATACTTGCAATTGACCTGGTTGCATTGGAAGACTCCCTAGAGCTGGTTGGAGCAGATCTGGAGTGGTTGGATGATGATATAGAGGCCTTGGACCTGGAATCCACTGATATCAAGCTGGAGATCTGGAGAGTTGATGGGAACACACCAGATATCAAGCCAGACACACTAGCCAATGCCCTGGAAGAGCTCAAGGATATACTGGATGCAGCAAGAAGCATGCTGGACCCTTGGGAAGACCTACTAGCCATTGCACTGGACATCCTGGAGGAAGAAATCCATGGAAGTGGTCAGGAAAGCTGGATAATTAGTTTGGAGGTAGATGAAATTGAGCCAGGAGTGCAGGAAATCAAACCAGAGGTACACAGTATTGACCCAGGAATAGTTGACATAGTGCCAGGTACATGGAAGATAGAGCCAAATAGACCAGGGATAGAGCTGGGTGAACAGGAAAGTGAGCCAGACACTTGGAGGACTGAGCTAGATATTAATGTAGGTGGTATGCCACTGATTTCAACCTTTGTGCATTCACATTTGCAGTTATCCATTCCCTCTACCATACATAATGCCCTGGTTCCACTTTCTACTAACCCTGTGCACTTTGAATGTTTCACACCCATCCCCTTTAATTGCTCTTTTCTTATGATTCCGATGCCCAGGAAGGCATCATTTCAAGCCCCTGGGGGGATGGACTGCATTGACCATGGGTCAAGCTAGCTATCCATCTGGCAGAGGTGGTTGTCATCCAGACATCTGCCAGACCACTTTCCAATGAATTAAGTATACTTTTTGCTTCACTTAGCCTGGGATTTCGCCAAAATGGACCTGATTTTTCATTCCTGAATACTGCCTTTTTATCCAATTTCATGCATACAGTTATTTGATGCTACTTTTCCAGCATTCTATTTTGTTCTATCCATTTCTTTTCATTTTATAGCATTCCAGATGATATAGAAGCTGAAAGACGCATGAAGAAGGCAAGCTGGGTGGTACCCCACCTCCAAAGGAACTTCAGAAGGTATAGATGCTGATAGAAGCCCAATGAAGACAAGTTGAGTGATATCTCACAATTATAGCTAGTTCTTTTCATTTTCTTCATCCGCTTCCTTTATATTTCATAGACCATCCATTCCCACTCCCAAACAATGCCTGGTCATGACAACTGCATCATCTGGCCCAAGTTCTATCCACTCTGGATGAACTCCGCCCAACTCTGGATGCCCTCCAGAGTCATCTCCACAGAGGATCACATAGCAGATACTAGAACCATCATCTTGCACACCAGAGCTACTGCCCTCATCCAGTCAAAGTCCAGCCCACTCCAGACAAACTCTGCACAACTCTGGACAAACTCTGCCTATCTTTGGACACTAATTGGAGTCGTTTCTGCCCATTATGCTGTGCACCAGACATATCACATCACTGGAACAGAGGCATCGCATCTCTGGAGAATTGCACTAGCCAATATTAGTATTGCCACATCATTGGATCCATCCATAGCATACACCAGGGCCACCACATTGTGCATGGGACCTATCACATCACCAGTATCACCCCTGCTATACCTGGGTTGTGCTACTCCCAGAGATTCACTGACTGGGGACAGTCAGCATTTAACTCCCCTGTGGATGTAGAGAACCTTGGTTCCCTACATTTGTATTCCAGTTTTATAGGGCATCTGACGACATCGCAACACATCTGGTGTTATTCTGGTCATCCCAACATTGTCCCAGTAGACCAAATGACTTCCCAGTATGTTTCCAGCCAGGATCAATCCCCTACATGACCAGGTTGTGCAGAAACCAGCCAGAGTTGTTTAAACTGACCAGGATTACTTCCCAGTGATGTTTTTCAGTATTCTGATGTCTGGGTATATTTGTTTGTGACTGGTTTATATTGTTTTGGGACAGTTTAGCTATTTTTACCTACATATTTGACATTGTTTTATGTTAGTTGAACACTACGTAGTGTTATAGAGCATGTCCTTCTGGACTGCAAATGACAAGAGCTCTTTGCGAGGAGGCACTCACGAAGAGGTGCAACGTCTCACAATCGAGCAAAGAGGCAAGATGGGAACAGTTGAGGCAACTGTTCAGGCAAGGACAAGTCCAGACTAGAGGAGGTGGAATTGTGCAGGTCTAGCTTGGGTTACAAGCGGAGTAGATCTACTACTTTATAGTCCTGTAATGTGCGCATGGACCAAGCTCCAAGCTAAAGGGCAGGCATAGAAGATGATGGAAAGTGAAAGAAGGAGGGAACTACTGCGGATGAATAGGTAAGGATCACGACAGCATGTGAGAGAATGCTGTTAGGAGATAGAGTCCAAATGTAGTTGATTAAGTAAGAATGGAGACAGTGAAGGAATAGTCATACTCGTCAAGAGAGAAGGTAACAAGGAAACATAAGTACTTTGCATGTGGATGTGGATACATGAAAGGAATACATTTGGAGACAAGAAGAAGGCCAGGGTGTAAGGAAAGAATTGTAACAGTACCCCCTTCATAGCTTCGCAGCACCACTGTGTTTCTAAGCACCAGAGGAATCCGCACTGTTGAATACCAGCTGGTCATCATTAAAGTCCTCAGTAGTAAAGGGGCAGTTTGCGAGAACATGTCCAACAGCTCCACAAAGGGAGCAATGGAGACTTGGGCACGCTTTGGCCATGTGTCCCCAGCGATTGCACGCAGAGCAATGGGAGGTGAGGCAGCGGGAGATGGGATGTCCAGGGGCGTACTGGGAACAGTTGGAACACCTATACTGTGGACAGCTCCATCGCAAATGTCCATGTCTTCCACAGGTATAGCATCTATGGCCGGAGAGGTCCATGGTGGCAAGACGGGCTTGGGCGTCTGGGGGAATGGGGAGGACCCTGGTTGGGGAAGAGAGTACCGTGACACCAGTTGGGAGGTCTCGGATGCAGACATTGGAAGGTAGAGAAAGACCTGGAGGGGGTGCAGAGGTTGGTAGAGAAAGACGAACAGGTAGTGGATTTTCAGGAGTAGTAGGACGAGTGACAGGTGGGGATTCCTGGGTAGCATGCAGCACATCAGTTTCTAAATAGTCGTCAAGATCTGTCTCATTTAGGGAGAACAAGATTGCCTGTGGGAAGTCTCCCAGGGCACCAGGGGGAAAGGTGGATATTACCCATCCAAACTGATGGTGATCCATCATATCCAGGGTGCAGAGACGGAGTTGATCAAGCATGGCGGTTTGTGTGGCGGTGAAGGAGGGATTAGAAGATAGAATTCTGGGAGAATGGCTAAAAGATCAAAGTGAACAAGTTTGATGGAAGAACAGGATTGCTTCCATGAGAGGGAGCGATCTAAAGAGGGGTATGCTCTCAGCAATGGTGAGTAGCTGTGGATGGTCTAAGATATGGGCGTAAGTGGCGAGCCTCTGAAAGCAGGGTAGGGCAGTTGGGTAGAGCTGCTCTAGAGCCCAGTCAGGGATCTCCCTTCAATGTAAATGCGGAGGGGAGATAGAAACCCGTGGAGTTTGTATAGCGGCAGATGGAGATCTAGGGACATCAGGAGAACTGGGGTGATGGGGCAGTAATGAGCAGTAAGCGAAGTAGGTGATGTGATGGAAGTCATGACTCAAGCATGGTGTGGTGCGGTTGATGGTGGTATGGAGGCAAGGATAATGATGAGTATGGTGATAATAGCTGTGAGAGAGATAGTGGCAAAGATTGCAGCGATGATGAGGATCTGGTGAGGGGTGAGCATTGTTGCTCAAGAGGAGAGGGAGTTCTTATATTGTCTGAGGAGATCAGGAGCATGACAAAGATTTTGCTTAGGTTCCCAGGTATTCTCCAAAGTGGGATATCCTTTCCACTTGATCAGGTACTGGCGGTGATGAGCAGAACCCTGATGGGAGAGTATAGCCTCAATTTCATATTCTTCTTCACCATCTACAAGATCCAGTGGCACAGGGATGAGGTTTGGGCCATGCTCCGGTGTGGTCCGATAGGAGGATAAAAGGGAGGCATGGAAAACATCGAGGATGCACCATGTAGGGGGTAACTTTAGCTGATATGCCACAGGGGAGAGTACCTTAGTGATCTCAAAGAGTCCTTCCCTTTTGGGAGCAAGCTTCTGTGACAGGTACCTGAGTTTAAGGTTCATGGCTTTGAGCCAGACCTTATCTCCAACCTTCCATGGTGTGAACTTGGTGGTAAGTCTCTCCTTCATGAGACGTTGAGTGGTGGAATGAGCAGCCAGTGCTTCTTTCCATGCCTTGGCAAGGGTGGTAAGACGTTCTTCTACAGAGGGAACGAAAGACTTTCCTAATGGAGGATAAGCTCTAGGTTCATACCCCATCATGAGGTAGTATGGCAATTGGTGGGTAGATGAATGTGCTGCAGAGTTGTGGGAGAATTCCGCAGTTGGGAGGAAGGTACTCTAGGTACCAGGGCGTCCTTGGCAAAAGATCTGAAGATAGACTTTGAGCTCCTGGTTGGCTCTCTCAGTTTGGCCATCTGTCTGTGGGTGATAAGTGGAGGAGAGCTTTATGTCATACTGAAGGAGTCTGGCTAGCTCTTTGGCAAAGGCAGAAGCGAACTGAGGTCCTCTATCAGAGATGCAAGACTCGTGCAGACCGAATCTAGGGAAGATATGCTGGAAAAAGAGTGATGCAACTCTGGCGGCAGAGATGGTTTTGGTACAAGGGAGGAGGATTACCCCCTTCGTAAGGCCATGGTTGACCACAACCAGGATAGAGTCAAATGCATGGGAAAGAGGAAGATCCGTGATAAGATCCATAGAGATCTGCTGGAAGGGGTGCACAGTGGAGGTGGAAAGAGGCAAAAGAGGTGGGATAGTGGGATGGGTGTTTGGCTTGGAGGCTTGGCAGATGGTGCAGCCAGCGATGAAGTGGGAGATGAAGGAATGCATACCAGACCACCAATAATCCCTAGAGAGGCGGGCATAGGTGTGAAAGAGGCCTTCGTGGCCTCCAGACAGAGAGGAGTGAAGAGATGAAACAAGTTCATGATGTGCATCAGGGGGAATGAAGAGACGCCCTTTGTAATAAAGGTGGGGAGCATCATAATGCCAGTCAGCAAGGGAAGAACGAGGGAAGAGGGGGAGGGATTTCTCCATGGCATGTAATGCTTCAAGGACAAGTGGGTCCTTGGCAGAGGAACTAGCGATTTTAGATGTCAGTGCTAGGTTGAGTGCAGAGATGATTTTGGAGTTGGAGAGGATAGGGTGGATGTTGTCAGAGGAGGTGTCAACATCGTGACAACGAGAAAGAGCATCTGCAGGGGTCATTGCAGTACCAGGGAGGATGGTCCAGAGGAGATGGTATTCTTGGAGGAAAAGGCTCCATCAAGCTTGACAATGTGAAAGCTTTTGTGGGGCTTTCATACATAAAAGAGAGGTTTTTATGATCTGTAAAGATAGTGACTGGATGTTCGGTGCCGAGGAGATATTGTCACCACTCCTCCAAGGCATCAATGACAGCTAAAAGCTCTCTATCATAGATATCATAGTTGCACTTAGCATCATTGAGGGTGCGAGAATAGTAAGTGCAGGGGTAAGAGTCTCCATTGATATCTTTCTGCATGAGGATTGCTCCAACAGCGATAAGGGAGGCATCTGTCATGAGAAAGAAAGGTTTAGAAGTATCTGGAAGAGCAAGAACAGGGGCAGATGAAAAGATGTGCTTAAGCTGAAGGAACGCAGTCTGTTGGGTGTCTTGCCAGATCCAAGGTTGGGCATTCTTGGTGAGGAGGTTAAGCAGGGCAGCGATATCAGCAAAGTTAGGGATAAACTTTTGATAGAAGTTACAAAAACCAAGGAAAGAGCAAACAGCTTTGACAGTGGATGGTGACTGCCACTTGGTGATAGCAGAGAGTTTGACAGGGTCCATGCATACTTGTCCATTTCCAATGATAATGCCTAAGTATTCGATTTCAGGGGCATTGAAGGTGCACTTTGAGAGTTTAAGTGTAAGCCTGTGCTCTCTGAGGTGTGCTAGAACTTGGCGAGTGTGATCAATGTGGTCAGGGAGAGTAGAGGAATGTACTCCGAGATCATCCATGAAGATCTCAAGCCACCCTTCTGGGATGATATCTTGGAAGACCCAGTTCATGAAGGCTTGGAAAGTAGGTGGTGAGTTACATTGTCCAAAGAACATGACGGTGGGTTCATAAAGACCCATGGGAGTAATGAATGCAGCTTTCCACTGGTCTTCTTCATGAATGCGGATGTTATTATATCCCCAGCGAATGTCGAACTTAGAAAAGTATCTCGAGTTCTTCATTCGATCAATGAGGTTGGAGACGAGGGGGAGTGGATAGGCATTCTTGATGGTATGTTCATTCAAGTACCTGTAATCCTGACAAGGGTGAAGTGATCCATCTTTTTTTGGGACGAAGAAGAGAGGGGATGCTTGAGGTGATTTGGATTTGATGATATGCCCTGTGTGGAGGTGTTCTTCAACAAAAGCTCTACAGGCTTCCATTTCAGCAGGGTTCAGGGCATAAGCTTTGGCTCACTTAGGAATGAAGGAGTCTTTAAGCTCGATGACATGGTCATAAGGGTGATGAGGAGGGAGGATGTCGTGGTTCTTTTCTTCGAAGACATCAGAGAAGTCAGCATACAGTTCAGGGAGGGTAACTTTTTTCTTGACATCTTTTTGAGTGATCTCTGTGGCGATAGTGGTTTTGCATATGGTTTCTGCAGTCAGCCAAGCATTCCTTTCTACCAGTCCTAACTCGATATTCCTATTATCATCCAATCCTAACCATTGGAGGAGATATCGTTCAGAGGTGTCATCATTCATGGGGAGAGGTTCTGCTGGAAAGGAGAGAGTTCTGCTTTTCCAATCAATGGTAGGGTTGCAGTCAGCTAGCCAGTTCATCCCTAGAATGATTTGGGGTCTTCCAAGGCCAATAATCATTAAGCAGAGGTTTTCCGTTCATTCTGGAAAGATGACAGTGGCACTGGAGTAGAAGTGGATTGTTCCAGTTTGATTGGAAGTCCCATCTACGTTCAGGGCTTGGATGGATTCAGCGAGGGGGTGGAAAGGAAGGCCAAGTCTTTTGGCTAGTCTATGGTCAATGAAAGTTCCAGTAGCACCACAATCAATGAGTGCAGTAGTGTCGACGGTTTTTGTTCCATGAGAGAGTCTGATGCAAATGTGAATAGACTTTTCTGATTCAGATGACAAGGTTACATGGGTGATTCTATGGAGGGGTAGCGTCGACTCATTCTTCCTTCTCAAAAATCCTCAGTTACTTCAGTAATAGAGGCGATGGATTCCTGGACAGGCTTGAAGCTCTGCTTCAGTTCCTGGAGGATCTGTTGAGTAGTCTTCACTCCAGCAGTGAGGGAGTTGATGTACTGCGTTAAGTCATTATTGGGCTGTGTCTGCACAGCATGAATTCTATTGGGGTTGTGAGGGGGGCAAGGTGGAGCAGAGTTTGACTGATTTGGGTGGTTCCTGGTGGAACAGCCACTCTGTTTACAAATGAAGTATAGCTTGTTATTCAAGCATCACTTTCGTTCATCAGGGGACAGATTCAAGGCATCAATCTCCATGGCATTGGGGTCTCTGGTAGGGGTGTGAGGGGTGAATGATCTTTGGGGAAAAGTGCAGATAGGGATGGTCTTAGTAATGGGAGTGGTAACTCTGGGAGCCATGCGAATCCAATTTGCTTTGAACTGCTCAACCTTTGAGTACCAATCCGAGATTTTCTTTGGCATGGTTTCCAGTCCAGCCATTCTAGAGTGGTGATACTGATGAAGGCCTTGTTCAAACAGGCCAATGAGAGCAAGGTCGTTGGTGAGGGCAGCAGTGGTGGATAAGATGCAAAACTCAGATATGTATTTGTGCAGGTCAGAGACAGCATTCTGTTGCAGAGCAACAAGCTTCTTCATGGCATCAGCAGATGAATCAACGAGTTTGAAAGCTACCTGGAAGGTGGCTTTAAAGTCCTTGTATGTTCCAAAGGAAGGGGGAGACTTATTCATAGCCTCCTGGCGGATGACAGTAGCCCAGGCAAGGGCAGAATCTTTCTTCATGTATGAGAGTGCAAATGCTATCTGGCAATCATTGGAGGTATAGATCTCCTTGTTGATCAGAAGGTAGGTATCCACTGAGAGGATCCATGACTCAGCGGAGGAGGAATCTCCATCATAGTCGGCAGGGACACTGATCTTGATCTTGATCTCGGTGGATTTGGAAGACATGTCTTCGTCAGAGTCTTCGTTATTAGAAGGATCTGGGGAAGGAGGATGACGAGGTGGTTGCAGGTTGATAGGTTGGACAGGGATAACAGGGGTAGGAGCAGAGTATGTATGCTGAGAGCGGTAGAGCAGTAGAGGTATTGTGTTCAGGACGACGTACAGATTGAATGACAGGTGTGGCCCAAGGATCTGAAGAACTACCAGGTCTGATGGCAGGTTCTGGTTCTTCGACTTCGATGGGTTCAGGCTCAGAGGACTCTCCTCTAGCAGCAGATCTGTGGATAGCTTGTTCTAATAAAGCGTTACGACGATGTGGTGTTTCAGGAGGATGGTTTGGGTTAGACGACCCAGAGATTCTTCGAGGTGACAATGTTTTGACGAGTGGTTCCCTACTCCGATGGCAGGAGGGGAAAAGGGAAAGCTAGACCTTTTGTTACAGAGCATGTCCTTCTGGACTGCAAACGACAAGAGCTCTTTGCAAGGAGGCACTCACAAAGAGGTGCAATGTCTCACAATTGAGCAAAGAGGCAAGAGGGGAACAGTTGAGGCAACTGTTCAGGCAAGGACAAGTCCAGACTAGAGGAGGTGGAATTGTGCAGGTCTAGCTTGGGTTATAAGTGGGGTAGATCTACTACTTTATAGTCCTGTAATGTGCGCACAGACCAAGCTAAAGGGCAGGCATAGAAAACAATGGAAAGTGAAAGAAGGAGGGAACTACTGTGGATGAATAGGTAAGGATCACAACAGCATGCGAGAGAATGCTGTTAGGAGATAGAGTCCGAATGTAGTTGATTAAGTAAGAATGGAGACAGTGAAGGAATACATAGTCATACTCGTCAAGAGAGAAGGTAACAAGGAAACATAAGTATTTTGTGTGTGGATGTGGATACATGAAAGGAATACATTCGGAGACAAGAAGAAGGCCAGGGTGTAAGGAAAGAATTGTAACACATAGGCATGTCACTACTTACTTAAATACAGTTTTCTGCTCTTCCTCTCAGTTAGAATGCCCAGTATAAGCCTGAACGCCTGGTCCTAATCCTCCCTCACTGTCTGCATTGCATACAGAAGTCCAGGAATGCATCTGGAAGTCTGGAGTCTGGTTCTTTTTGGAGAAGGCCCCATAGAAGTTGTCCACACCAGTGGTACACTCTTTCTCATCCATTTTTTATCCCATTTCCAGCCACTTGTTGTGTTTTGAGACTCCCTGGGATGAACATATCACCCCATTATCTTTCTCTTGCCTCTCACACAGGCACATTTAGATCTTTACATTGCCATTCAGGAAGTATCAAGGATCTGTGAATTTCCAGTCTCACCAGAACAGAAAATGAATGCCAATGAGATGAACAGCCTTTGCCAATTTTTGGAAGGTAACAATGTCCCATGGATTCGCAATCATACAAAGCTCAACGATCTGTTCAAGCATGTGCTGGCCACTGTGTGGAGGGTGGGGGAAAGGATCACCAAAATGTGGCATTATTGCAGTTGTAACAGGGGAGGCATTCTTGGACATGCCAGCAATAAGCTGTTGCTTTGGGAGATCAGCAATATAGGTGACAAGAGGAGTGAAGCAATTCCATACATAGCTGAGTGAGTCTACCATCTCCATTCCACAGTCTGCAGTTTCCTTCAGTGAAGTGAAGATAGTATCCATGCATCTGTGAAACAGCTGCGACACAAGCAGGGTCTGGAAGTCAGAGTGGACTTCAAATTCTGGAGTTGGAATGTAACCAACGCAATGCCATGCATATGATGTTGCCTGCATCCTAATGTTGGACTGAATATTTCTGATAGTAATAAAGATAGGATGCATCTCAAGACTTCCAGTGTGGCATATGATGGGCGTTTTGTCAGATGCAAGAATGATGGGGAAGATGGTTGCACCTTCTGTAAATGCAAGGGTGAGCTCAAGGCAAGATATCAACGGTTGAGTAAAAACCTGGATTTGATGTGCATGGTTACCCATGAAGAACTCACTGTATTCCTGTTCACCATTCTGCATAACCACATATGGATCAAAGGTTACATGGTTAGCAAAAATGGAATTGGTGAGGATATCCTTGATGACTTCAAGAGCATCACGCCAGATTAGGTGGATAGGTTGCATTGTTGTGAACCCATCAACCTTGAGCATAGTGCATTGCCAAGCAGATCCACCAGGCAATTTATCCATCCAAGCTAACAAGTAATCTGCAGATCGAAAAGATGGTCACAGACAAGTGTTGAACTATCTGCTGTGCATCAGCTGATAGTAAGGAATCCTTAACTCTATATAGAACACTCACCCACTTGAGCTTTAAAAACTTGTTGATTTCTGATTGGTTTAAGTGTTGAATGAGAAATTTGGCTAACTCTCACTCTCCTTTGTCCTTGAATGGATAATACATGGAGTGCTGGCAGCGCATTTTGAATTCATCCATCTTGATCTTGTCCAGTACAGTCTGCCCTCATCCATAGATATATCCTGATGACTGATGGTAGTATCCAGACACTTCCTGTTCATCCTCTGCATAGAATGCAGGCAGTAATGAGTAAGGGACCTTATCCATGCTGAGAAGAGAACAGGACTGTTGGGGATCATTGAGGTGAGCAGCAAGTGTGCCAGGGGATTGGAAGACAGCATGGCATGCTGGGCATTTGAGATCATGAGACCATGCTGGCTCCCCTTGGGAATCTTGCAATGACATTCTTGCTCCACATGATGTGGAAGCAGTGCCAGGCTGTCCAGAGTAGAAAAACACCTAAGGTTTTCAAACTCAGTCACTGCTGGCACCTCCCCACACAAGCTCCCTACTACTGCAAGTTACTGTATTATTGTCTCTCTGTAAAGACTGGTCTCTGACATCAACTGTAGGAGCATACAATGAAGTTACCAAATCTGCAACCTTCTTCAAAGAGGGCTCCCCCTTTGAAGACACCCCCTTCCATAAGGTCATCCCCTTCCATGAGGTCATCATCCTTGAGGTCAGCACTCAGCTATCCCAGCTCAATGATGCACTCTGTGCAAAAGTTGCAGTCATCACCAGCAACTTTGCCTCCTCAGCTATGTGATGATGTGTACCCTCGTCAGCAACCACCCAACAACAATGAGCCTACCAGTCTCTGCCACACACTTGCTGTTCAGGCCAACATGCACAGAAGATACCAACCATACTGGCCTCAGGTTATTCCCCCCACACTTGAACTCCAGTTCACCTGCAGGAGCATTGGAGACACTTCACACTCAGACTTGAGCCTTGAAGATGTTGTCAAGGTAAGTTCTGTTGTCAGTCAGCATAAACAACCCTGATCTGGTACAATAATACAAGGGCCAAGACAAGTTCATGCAAGGCATGTCCCACTTCTCTCATGACGTGGTTCAGAAGGCCTATATCACCAAAGTACACTTCTGAGATGCTATTGTGCACCATATCATGTCATGTAAAGCCAATATCAATGCAATGGAGACTCACTTGGACCTTTTTTGTGCAATGCAAGAGGAAGCCGAGGACGATCTCAAAACAGCCAATAAAAAGGTAGAATTTGTCAAACAGGTGATGGGCATGTGAGGGATTGAAGAGGATGATCTTGTGTTCTACCACACAACCTATGCTGATGAGTTAGTCACACTTACTATTGCCAATACACAGGTTGAGCAGATGAGGAGGCTCATTTGCAGCACTGATGAGTTGCTTGAATCAGATGTGAGCTCAGATTGGGATGACATTGAGGATGATTTGATGTACAAAGATAGCAAGCAAAAAGGTATGAATTTGTTAGCCCTTGCATAGTCACTTTTCTGATAGCAAAAATAGTGTAGCTCTTCTTATCTGTTATCTGATCATGCATGCCTGTTCTTTTTAGTATTAAGTATTATTTACCCCAATGTAGAACTCTTGTTTCTTCCCACACTGGCATGTCTGACTTGTACATGGCAAGACAAGCACGCCATCAGCAGTTCCCCCAGCCAACACCAGGCATTATTGCTGACGACTCAACCCTTGAAATAGAATACCCATCAAATCCAGAAAACCATGCTGACCTTCCACCAGCATCTATTCTGTTCCAAACAGGCTCAGCTCCCTCAGTGCAGATATGGGCCCTTGAAATCCAGTCTGCACAGGCATGGCCTCCTGAGGTCCAGTCTGTGCAACTGTACACCCCTGAAATCCATTCTATGCAATCATGGCCTCCTGAAATCCAGTCTGTGCAACTGCACACCCCAAAAATCCAGTCCACACAATCATGGCCTCCCAAAATCCAGTCTATGCAATCATACCCCTCCAAAATCCAATTTGCCACACAGCCATCCCCTTCCACAGGCCAGCTGCAACCTTCTGGAACATCTCAGCCTGCTCATGTGCAGATGTCCAGTTACACAGCCACATTGCCTGGGTGGTATGTGTAATGGTCATGGTTTCCTATTACCTATGACTGTCTTCTACCTCTGGGCTATCGGCCGACTTAGACTGGGGAGGCACTCACAAAGAGGTGCAACATCCCTGAATAAGTGTAGAAGAGCCTTGGTCAGTGGGGCGACTCCTTGGAGTTGGCTGACATCCATTCCATCTTGTGGAACGTACTTGACTAGCAGAGTGACCCACAAGAGGATTTGCTATCAATAAGGGACAGACCTTCGCTAGGTCAAAGGAAGTACTCTGATAGAGTACTTGGCCACTCTCCTTAGATAAGGCAGGCAGGGACTAGGGCTCTCTTCTTCAGTAAGGCAAGTGAAGACAAGTGGAGTGAGCAGGCAATAGTTAACCACAAGGATGTTAAAAATTGGCTGAGGCAGCCACTACTGTACATGGAGGTTTAAATAGTGTCTACCTAAGAGAGGCTGTGCCCACAGCCAATGGTGGTAACCATCTATCAAAGATGGTAGGGAAGGTAACACATCAGCAACAAAAGATGTAGAAGAAACAAGCTGTGTCAAAAGATATCAAAGATGATGGAGGCTGCGAAGTCTGAAGCTATAGTAATGGGATCAGGCAGATGTCATCTGAGTACAGGATGATGAAGTATGGAATATACACTTCCCATGTGATCAGTCCCTCCCAAATACAAAGAAAGAAAATAAGCAGGAGGGGACCATGAAGAAATAAAAC
>JBBPKI010001126.1:0-14613 GCA_038089155.1 Nevesoporus exiguus
CCAGCATGAGACAAAAAGAGTAATGTATTTGACTAGTACAATACTATATATAATACTGTAATGCATCAGTCCTCTGAATGAGCTATTGGCAAGGATTCCTGTCATTGTTGCATCAAATGTCTGCAGGAATTACTGCCATTTCATGCACCATTCTGACAGGATAGCCTGCAAGTTGATATCCTCTATCTGAAATGACAGACCTGGGGATTCCATGGTGCTTTCAAACATGGTTCCTATACAGCTTAGCTATTCCTAGAGCTGTTATTGTTTTGTTGGTGGATATGAATTCCACCTCTTTAGAGAATTGATCTACTACAACTAGAACTAAGTCATAGGTGTTGGAAAGGGGAAGATCAGTAATGAAGTCCATGGATATGTTTTTTCAGGGACCTTCTAAAATTGAATTCAGAATTAACTCTCCTTTTGGTACTTTGTTTTCTGGCTTCATTCATGTGCATCTATTGCACCATGAACAATATTCTTTCACTTGGGCTTGAAGACCATTCCATTGGAAATATTGTTCAATTATTTGCCTGGTCATTTTAGCACTGCTGTGTCCAGCTATCAGGGAGTCATAGTAAAGCACAATGATGTGTTGGTGCAGATTTCCCTTTTTTGAAATGAAGATTCTGTCACCAAGATACAGAATTTCATCCTTTGTGATTAGGTTAGACTTTTCAGGGCCCTTCTATTCTTCTTGTGCTTCCACAATTCTTTTAAGAAGTGTTTGTTCTTCTTCTTTAATCATGTAAGCATGTTTTGTTTGTCACCTTACTCTGTTTTCAGGGATCATTTGTACACTCTTATTATCTTCATTGATATCAACAGCATAATTCTCTCATTGAGAGAGAGCATCTGCCTTTCCAATTTGGGATCCAGGCTTGTTGACTAAGATATAGTTGAATCTGGATAGCCACTGTGACCATTGGGCTTGTCTTCAATTCAGATCTTGTTTTGTCATGAAGTACTTTAGGTTGGCATGGTCCATCCATACTTTGAATCTTCCTACCCCCTCAAGGTAATGCTGCCATTGTTCTAAGGTAAGAATGATTGCAAGCATTTCCTTATCCACAATTGGGTAATTCCTCTGCTTGGAGGTCATGAAGGCTGAGGAAAAGGCAACAAGGTGTCATTTGTCTTCTTGTTTTATGGAAAGGATGGTGCCAGTTGCAAAGTTAGATGCATCAGTCTCCAGGCAAAACTCACTATTGTTGTCTGGGTAAGTGAGAATTTGGTCACTTGTGAAGCTTTTCTTCAAAGTGTCAAAAGCTTCTTGCTTGTGGAGTCTCCATTGCTGCTGTAGAGAACTGTGGTTCCCCGCATCTGTATTTCTGATTTATAGGGCATCTGACAACATCACACCTCATCCAATGTTATCCCAGTCATTCCAACGTTATCCCAGTAGTCCAGATGACTTTCCAGTATGTTTCCGGTTGGGATTGATCCCCTACATGACTGGGTTGCACAGAAACTGGCCAGAGTTGGTCTATACCAGCCAGGATCACTTCCTGGTGATGTTTCCCAGTATTCTGATGTCTGGATATGTTTGTTTGTGACCAGTTTGCATTGTTTTGGGCCAGTGTATGGAACTATCATTCCCTGCATGTGTATTCAGGCCTTATAGGGTGCCCAATGATACTATGATCAAGCTGGTACGCAAACAATGCTATGCTGGTCAAGCCAGTACTATACTGGTAGACCAGCTGGATTACTGGTATGTTTACAGCCAGTTTTGACTCCCTACATGACTGGCATGTGCTGCAATTGGCTGGACTTAGTTTATTCCAGAGGACATCACTTCTTGCACCATTTACCAGTACTCACACAGTGCTATCCTGGTCAAGCAGGTACTATACCGGTAGACTGGCCGGTTTCCCGGTATGTTTACAGCCAGTTTCAACTCCCTACATGACTGGCATGCACTACAACCGGCCGGACTTGATTTATACTGGCCAGGTATGTTTGTTTGTGACCAGTTTATGTTGTTTTGGGCTGGTTTGGCTATTTTTACTTATTTGACATTGTTTTATGTTAGCTGAGCACTACATAGGCATGTCATTACTTATCTAATATAGTTTTCTGCTCTTCATCATTGTTAGAATGCCCAGTATAAGCCTGTAAGCCCAGTCCTAGCCCTCCCTCGCTGTCTGCATTGCACACAGAAGTCCGGGAATACATTTGGAAGTCTGGAGTCTAGTTCCTTCTGGAGAAGGGCCCATAGGAGTAGTCCCCACTGGTGGTACACTCTTTACTGCTCCTTTATTATACATTTCTGGCCATTTGCTATTGCTTTGAGACTCCCTGGGATGAACACATTGCCCCACCACTTTTCTAATGCTTCACATTGCTATTTTTACATATTTGATATTGTTTCATGTTAGTTGAGCACTACATAGGCATGTCACTACTTACCTAATACAGTTTTCCACTCTTCATGTTAGAATGCCTGGTATAAGCCTGAACGCTTGGTCTTAACCCTCCCTTACTGTCTGGACTGTGCACAGAAGTCTGGGAACACATTTGGAAGTCTGGAGTCCAGTCCCATCTGTAGAAGACCCCCATAGGAGTTGTCCACACTGGTGGTATGCTCTTTCTTGTCCATTTTCTACCTATTTCTGGCCATTTGGCCTTGCCTTGCAACTCCCTGGGATGAACATATTGCCCCATTTCTTTCTCTTGCCTCACATGCAGGCACATTTGAGTTTCTACAACTGGAGCCCACCATGAGGGAGTCCAGCATTTCATTTGGCCTCATTTCTCCATTTGTTTCATTCCATTCAAACTTGAACATTCCCTTCTCCACCGCTATGCTTGTCTGCCTATTTTTGCCACTTACTGCACCTCCCAAGCCTTGATACTGTCTTCCTTCCTTTCTTCCGACCCTATTTTATGCTATCCAGTGAAATTTATGAGACTTACTGTACCACACATCCAACCCTTATTTCATCATTTATGTTACATCTGAGCCTTTAAGCATTTCATTATGACACAGCCAATATTCATTTTGCCATTCCAGGACACCCCTGATGCATCCAGATTCAATGCCATGCCATGCCAACTTCCCTGGTTCCTGGAGGACATTGAGGAATTAGCAAGCTGGGCTGGCTTTAATGATTGAGATACCATCTGGCTGGCGATCCAGTATACCATTTTTGAAGAAGTGGAGCTATGGGAGATGGTGAAAGAGGTATCTAACCAGACACCTAGCTGGTTCCAGTTTGTCAAGGTGGTGAAGGAGCTCTATCCAGGATGTGAGCTGTTACAGAGCACATCCTTCTGGACAGCGAATGACAAGAACTCTTTGTGAGGAGGCACTCACGAAGAGGCATTAAGGATAAAATTGTAACATGAGCCTATATATGCCTGGAATGATCTAATTGCCCTTGTACAGCAGTTCCAAAACCAGGCTATGTACACCCTGGATGACCTTGGCTGGTATCACCAGAGCTTTTTCAAGATCTCCACCCCTTTCCTTAGCACTGGCAAGCTTGGTGAATGCAAACAGGACAAGCTTTTCTTTACAGGGTTCCCATCTAATCTAGTGATGCACCTTAACCATCAACTTGAGATTGTACATCTGGAGATCTACCCTGACGAGGCTTATCTAAGGGAGTACATCATGGATGCTGCCTCATTCCTGCTATCCCAGGTTGTATCCAAAGCAGCTGCTCTACCTCTTAGTCCAATGCCATATACCACAAGCCTGGTCCAGAACACATTACTGGCTATTTGCCCTCCATACCTAATGTCATATCATTCAAGTCTGGTTCTGGCTGTCCTACCATCTATTCCACCTCCATGGCTAATGCCTTATGCTGCAAGTCTGGTCCAAAAGCCTTTACCAATCATCCAGACATCCACCCCTCTTCCCTACTCACTAGCTGTATCCACCTCTCCCACTCCAGAGGTCTCCTACCTCCTCTCATCCAATATCATGTCCTCCGTCCAGCAGATCTCTGCCTTCAACTCTGCCTCACCTCCACATGCACTACACACTGCACCAGATATACCACTGGTTGTACTAATCTGATCACCACCAGATACTATGCAGGGCACCCCTGAAACAACTCTGGATATCTTGGAGATTGAGCTGGCCATACTTGCAATTGACCCAGTCACATTAGAAGACATGCCAGAGCCAGTTGGAGCAGATCTGAAGTGGTGGGATGATGATATAGAGGCCTTGGATCTGGAATCCACCAATATTGAGCTGGAGATCTGGAAAGCCAATGGGAACACACTGGATGTCAAACCAGACACACTAGCCATCACCCCAGATGAGCTTGGGGATATACCAGACACAGCCAGAAGCATGCTGGACCCCTGGGAAGACTTGCTAGCCATCACACTAGATGTCCTGGAAGATGAAACCCATGGGAGCAGTCCAGAAAGCCAGGTAATTGGTCCGGAGGTAGGCAAAACTGAGCTGGGAGCACAGGAAAACAGGTCAGAGGTACACAGTATTAACTGGAGCATAGGGGACATTGCACCAGAGCCACCGGACATGGTGCCAGATAGACTGGAGATAGTGCTGGGTGGATAGGAAAGTGAGCCAGACACTTGGAGGATCAAGCTGGACATGTACTCAGGTGGTATGCCACCAATTCTAACTTTTTCACACTTGTATTCACAGCCATCCATTTCCTCCACCATACATAATACCCTGGTTCTGCTTTTTACTAACCCTGCACACTTTGGACATTTCACACCCACCCCCTTTAATTTTCCATTCCCTATGACAATTCCAATGCCCAGGAGGGTATTATTTCAAGCCCCTGGGAGGATGGACTGCATTGACCATGGGTCAGGCTGATTTTCCATCTGGCAGAAGCAGTTGTCATCCAGACATCTGCTGGACCACTTTTTGATGAATTAAATATACTTTTCACTTCATTTAGTCCAGGATTTTGCCAAAATGGCCCCAATTTTTCATTCCTGAACTCTGCCTTTTCATCCAATTTCATGCATACACCTATTTGAGGCTGCTTTTCAAGCATTTTATCTTGTTCTATCCATTTCTTCTCATTTGATAGCATTCCTGAGGGTATAGAAGCTGAATTACAAAGATATAACAAATGCATGAATAACATATGAAAGAGTTCCAGATCTGGGTATAACTGAGTACTGGTCCGAGCACAGCATTGGTCCAGTCAGAGGAGCAGAGCTCCAAGTGTAGAGGAACGGAGATGGACTGAGGGGCTGGAGTTGACCGGAGTTAGCAGGAGTTGACCAGAGTTGGGGCCAAAGGGGTTGGAGATGGATGAAAAGGCATGGGATATAACAAAGACACACAAAGAAGGCAAGCCAGGTGGTACCCCACCTCCAAAGGAACTCTAGAAGGTATAGATGCCAATAGAAGCCTGATGAAGACAAGTCAAGTGGTACTTTGCATTTATAGCCAGTTCTTTTCATTTTCCTTAGCTGTTCCTTTCATTTTGATAGACTACCCATTCCCACTCACAAACAATGCCTGGTCATGACTGCTGCATCATCTGGCCCAAGTTCTATCCACTCCAGATGAACTCTTCCCAACTCCAGATGCCCTTTAGAGTCATCTCTGCAGAGGATCACCTGCTCTATCCATAGCAGATACTGGAAGCATCACCTTATGCATCAGAGCCATTACCCTCATCCAGTTGAAGCCCAGCCCACTCCAGACAAACTCCAGCCCACTCTGGATGAACTCTGCCCAACTCTGGACGCTTATTGGAGACACCCCAACCCTTTACACTGCACACCAGACATATTGCATCACCAGATCAGAGGCATTACATACCCAGACAGTCACACTAGCTAGTATTGCTATTGCTATCTTATCCACTCCATCCATAGCATCCACCAGGGCCACCACACTGTGCACAGGACCTATCGCATCACCCATATCATCAGTATCACAAGCTGGAGCCACTATGCCACTGGTATCACCCCTGCTATACCTGGGTCATGCTACTCCCAGAGATCCACTGACTGGGGACAGTCAGCATTTAACTCCCCTGTGGATGTAGAGAACTGTGGTTCCCTATGTCTGTATTTCTTATTTATAGGGCATCTGACGACATCACACCTCATCCAATGTTATCCTGATCATTCCAACTTTATCCCAGTAGTCTGGACGACTTTTTGGTACATTTCTGGTCAGGATTGATCCCCTACATGACCAGGTTGTGCAGAAACCAGCCGGAGTTGGTTTATACCAGCCAGGATCACTTTCTGGTGATGTTTGCTGGTATTCTGATGTCTGGATATGTTTGTTTGTGACCAATTTGCATTGTTTTGGGCTGGTTTAGCTATTTTTACATATTTGACATTGTTTTATGTTAGTTGAGCACTACATAGGCATGTCACTACTTACCTAATACAGTTTTCCACTCTCCTTTGTGTTAAAATGCCCAGTATAAGCCTGTAAGCCAGTCCTAGTCACCCCTCACTGTCTGCATTGTGTGCAGAAGTCTGGGAATGCATCAGGAAGTCCAGAGTCTGGTCCCTTCTGGAGAAGGCCCCTATAGGAGTTTCCCACACCAGTTGTATGCTCTTTGTAATTCATTTATATCCTATTTCTGGCCACTTGTTGTGCATTGAGACTCCCTGGGACGAACATATCGCCCCCATTACCTTTCTCCTGCCTCACACACAGCCACATTTAAGTTTCTACACCACAGCTCATCCTTCTTTGTTAGGTTATTTATGGGACAGGAGACTTTGGAAAAGTCTTGAATAAACCTCCTGTAGTAGTTTGCTAGTCCTAAGAAGCTTTGGACCTCTTTTATGTTTGTAGGTGTAGGCCATTTGAGAATAACTTCCACTTTTCCTTTTTCCATCTTAATTCCTTTGGTGTTTACTACCATTCTGAGGAATTCAACCTCCTTTTGTTTGAAGAAACATTTTTCTGGTTTTAGGAAGAGATCATATTCCTTTAATCATTTTAAGACTTCATTGATGATTTTATCATGTTCTTTTTCATCATCTGTCTTGGTGAAGAGCATTATGTCATTGATATAAACAATGACAACTCCCTCCATGTCAGTAAAGATTTCATTCATCATTTGCTGAAAGGTTGCAGGGGCATTGGACTGTCCAAAGAACAT
Organism: Nevesoporus exiguus; assembly: GCA_038089155.1. Classification (NCBI taxonomy): domain Eukaryota; kingdom Fungi; phylum Basidiomycota; class Agaricomycetes; order Boletales; family Boletaceae; genus Nevesoporus; species Nevesoporus exiguus. The sequence goes on from JBBPKI010001126.1 coordinate 7,086, forward strand.
GACCAATGGTTCATATGCTCTGGAGTGAAAGACAAATGCTGCCTTCCATTCATCTCCTTCTTTTATTCTTATGTTATTGTTGCCCCATTGAAGATCTAGCTTAGTGAAGAGCTTTGCCCCTTGGAGCTCATCTACTAATTGACTTATCAGTGGTAAGGGGCAATTGTTCTTTACTGTCCACTCATTAAGGTAACAGTAATCTTGGACTAGTCTATTCTTTCCATCTTTCTTAGGTATGAAGAAGACTGGGGGGGTTGGAGGGGATTGAGATGGATGAATATATCCCTTCTTGGTTTGTTCATCAATGAATCCTTTCAATTCTTTCATCTTGTCCTTACTCATTTGGAAGATTTTTGCCTTTTTCAATTGAAAGCCAGGCTTCAGCTTTATTTCATGATCCCAGGCTTTCTGTAGGGGTAGTCTTACAGATTCTTTCTTACTGCAAACCTCAAGGTAGTGATAATATTCTTTCAGAACCATCTCCTCTTGTGTTGGTTCCTTTGGCTTTGGTTTTTCTAAACTCTTAATATACTTATGCATGGTCAAGGCATGCTTTAATTCATTTTCTTCTTCCATATATAGCAGGACCTCAGGCACCTTGCCATCTTCACTTCTCCTTTGGCCCAGTCAACAGTTGGATTATATTTTGCCAATCATGTGTAGCCCAGGATGATATTATTTTTTGCCCAGATTGGTGACTTCTGTGACAAGGTGTTCACAATGTCCTTGATAGTCAAGGATTATTTCTGCCTTGTGCATTACACTTCCTGCAGAGTTCTTTGTTCCATCAACATTGAAGACTGGTATTTCCATTTTGAGCTTTTCTAAGGGAAGTTTTACTTGTTTGGCCAATTCTTGATCAATGAATATTCTGTTGGCAACCCTATCCAAAAGGGCCTTGCACTGATGCTTTTTGTGCTTGGTAGTGGGATGTGCTATTGAGATATCCATGAGGATCTCATAGTGCACTTTTGTGTTTTTTAGTAGAATCAGATCTGGGAAGTTGGAGTCTGGATAAATATTTTTTTATTTTTCTTTGACCAAATTAAGCCTGCATTCCCATGCAGCAAGCTCCTTAGTGGGAGGCCCAGTCTTGGGTAGATGTACTCTGGAAATAGAACTAGAGGGTTCTGATTTAGAAGAGTAGCATGTAGAAGAGGAATCACAATCATAATTGTAATCTTGTCCATATTGTACATAAGGAGATAGTGAAGAAAACCTATTTTTGGTATTTAGTGTTTGTCCTTCCAGCTTCTGAAATCCCATATTTCTCAATTGCCATATCCTTTTCCTACCTTCTTCATTTCTGTGTTGTGTAGATCAAAGAAGTAGGTGCACATTTCATCATATATCATGCCCTTGATTGCATTCTCTCCTTTTTGGGGGTCAGGAGCAACCTCTTTCATCATCTTCTCCTCTTCTTGTCCCATCACTCTGACCTGAGGTGGACAAGATGCTTCTGTTCCTTTTTTTCAGCAATTAACCTTGTGTCTGCTGCCAAGGAATTTACACTTAGTATATTCTTATTTTTTTATTTTGGACAGTTTCTTGCAATATGCCCATTCCCTGTGTAGTTGTAGCATTTTAGGTTTCTTGCAACTGCTCCTATGTCCATTGGTTGTCCTCTTCCTCTGTATGTGCAGGCTTGCCCTTTTCAATAAGTGCTTTGCAAAGACTATCCTGGTCTGGAAGTTTCCTCCCTCAGAGTGTGAATGACTCCATGTTTGTTTCTTGTTTCATGATTACTTCCATATAGTCTTGCACACAATCTTGTTGTTGACTAGTATAGAATATTTGCCTCATAATATTGGGTCTACTGCTTTTTCCAGTAGCCTTACTCCATTGGCATCCTTCTTGGAAGGATCTCCTTTGGTGTCATAGTAGTTTCCCAACCATCTTGTTAGAAAAGTTTGGATGTCTTCATCTTTGTATTGGTGACATCTTTTGAGTTACACCCTTGCAGCATCTGCCATATTTATTGCTTTAAACCTTTGATCCATTATGTCCCAAAGGATTTCTTGTGTGGGCCAAATGTTCCAGAAACCTGGTGAGCATTTGTCATGACCATTGCTCTATCCCATAGGCATTCTTTTCTCCTTCCTTTGGCCCTACTCTTGTGAGTATTGCAATTGTCTTTTCTTTGTCCATAGTGAAGGTTTCTGTATTTGTATCAATGTACAATTGCATTCTCATTTTCCCCCCATCATACTTTGTTCTGCTTCCATTGAATCTTCCAGGTTCTGGAACTGATTCTACTTTTTTATTTACTGTGACTGCAACATTTCTCATTTCTTGTACCCTTGCTGCCCTTTGCAAGATTCTTATTTGGGCTTGGAGGTTAGTAATGAGTTCAGTGAGAGCTTGTACCACCTCTTCTATTGCCATGGCTGCAGGTGTGGGTGGTGATTGGGAGATCTGGTCAGGGGATGAGGGTTGGTCTCCTAGCAGGTTGTCTAATGAGTTGTCAGTCTCTGAGTCAATAAATGGAAGCAGGTTCCTGTATGGGTGCCACAACTGTTATGCCTCATAACTGATCTACACTACAAAAGTCTAAGAAAGAAGTGCTAAGATCAATGATGCTGCTTAAGCACATCTTATTTTATCTTATCTTATCATCTACCCACAGTCACGTGACCATGGAAGAGTATCACATGATCAGTTCTAGGCCTAGTACATGCCTCTTTCATTCCTGCTCAGTCCAGACCCTTATCTATACCTTGCTTCAATAGTCTAGACCTATAACATCACTAATAATGTAGTACTCAGTCAGCTATCTCTGACCTACCCTCAACACTCCTGTACATATATAAACCAATGTCATCAACAACTGGACTTCAGTCAAGTCCTGGTTGATTTCCCTACAATCTTCTTCTTGTCTTCAGCAAGCCTAAGTTGAGTGGTAGCCAAAGCCTGCATAGATGTAGATTGCCAACAGTGACATTGCAATTTACTTGTAGAGCTGGTTCTGGCTTTGGACTTGGTACTCTCATTGGTATTCATAGTTATTTCCTTGGATTGTTTTCTCAGAGGGGAGGCAAACCTTAATCTCCTCAGACTTTGTGGAATTATTGGGGAACATCCAAAAATGTAGAAAGTTGTGAGGACCTTGTCAACTCCAGCAACTACTCTATCAGGTCAATAGCTGTCTGACTAGAGTCTTAGAAATTTGTATGTAAGTTGGATCAACAGGCACAAGACTGCTTTTTTGTCAATGGCCAACTGCATAGTAGTAATTCTAGAATAAATGTGCCTCATGTGGACACAAGCTGAAGCTCCTTTGAAGTAGAAACATGCAGAGGCAGTGTTTAAACCAATTAGGGGCTCTCAAGCCCACCCCTTGACAACTGGCTTAAGGCTTGGTCAACCTTCTCTCACTTACAGTGAGGGTATATGTAAAAAGGAAAGGAAGTGCAAGTGCACATGAAAAGTGAAGAGTGGGTAATATGAAATCCCTTTACCCATAGAGTCTGGGGTTGTTGCAAATGATGGCAAGGTAAGAGTAGAGTGGTGAGGAAAGCGAGTAGTCAAGTCCTAATGTTGGCAACCTACACCACTTAAGTTTTGGTCACTACTAATCAGGCTTGCTTATGAATCAAGAGGATGTAGAGGAATCAACCAGGACTTCACTGAAGTCTGGTCATTGATGATATTCGGTTTATATACATACAGGAGTGCATAGGGTAGGTCAGAGATAGTTGACTAAGTCCTACATCATTAGTGATGTCATAGGTCTAGAATAATGGAGATAAAATGAGCTTAGTGAATAAGGGTCTAGAGCAAGTGTGATTGAAGTGATAGATATTGAGCTAGACTTGGTCAGGTGACATGTCCCACAGTCACATGATAGTGGTCATGTCACTTGATAAGATTAGACAAGATGAGAGATCATAACAGATGCAGCTATCAAAGGAATGGACTATAATGCTATAAAGGTATATTTCTTTAACTTAAATGACACTGAAATGAAAAAGGTAGGAAAACACTACAGTAACTGAGGGATCTAGGACCTCAGAAGTCATTCTTAAATGCAAAAAATAGTTTTTCTTCCCTTCCTCCATATGTACAATACAGACAAGATTTCTATTACATCCAGCCATCTGTTACAGTGGCCTAAGGCAGCATTGAACTAGGACTAGACCAGAAGACAAAGGGGACGACGAGAGGTGCAAGGCAAGGGGAACGCTAGGAAAGACTGGCACTCTCACTAGGAATGGGCCTAGAATGGCACTACCAATTGGGCAGACTAAGCTTAGGGTATTCTACAGGAATGGTCCCTACTTATATACTACTGGGTATGCACACAGACCACCTTAGGGGAGGTTGATGAAAGCTATGCATAGGTAGGCACAAAGATGACATCAATGATGGAAGGCTATGAAGGGGAGATAGAGAGGCTATAAGGAGTGGATGGTTACCAGATGGAGATGAACATGGGAAAGGTACCATAGGGGTAAGGCACAGTCCAAAGGAAGGTTAGAGCGGAGTCTGAAGATAAGGACTTAGCTAAGAGGTTGGCAAGGAAGTGGCAAAGGTAAGGAAGAGGTGAAGAAAAGGGGATTTTCATAACATTACCCCCTAACCAAGGTTCAAAGACCTTGACAAACAAACAAGGTAAGGAAACAAGGCAGGTGGAAGAAAAGTTCAAGAGACAAGTCCAAAGAGAGAGAAAGACATGGTGAATAGGAGAAATAGCAAGAAGGAACAAGATAAATGTGAGGAGGCACTCACGAAGAGGCACAACATCTCACTAAGAGTACAGGCAAGAAATGAGACATCAGAAGTCAAGATAGTCAAGAGGAGGGGACTCAAGAGTGAAAGAAGAAACTTCTAAAACACCAAGTAAAGCAGCTTCTATAGAGGAGGTAGAGACAATTGATGCAGTGCAAGATGGTGGGTGTGGTGGAGCATATTTGGGAGCAAATTGGTGAGTATCTTCTATTGGGGTGGCGGAGTGAGTGGCATAAGCATTGTCCTGAGGAGGAATACTATCATCTTCTAGGTAAGGGTCATCATCATAGTGCAAGATAGTAGGGGTGTCAGAGTATGAGGGTGATGGTGGGTGGTGGTGATGAGAGGACCAACAATCAGGCTTCTGGCATACAAAGCACAGACAGTGGTGTAAGCAGTGAGGTCGAGTGGCAGGGGATAGCACAATGAGTGCATCTATATTCATTGGGTACACCAAGGGCGAGGAAGCATGAGGAGGAAGTGGTGCAGGGGCATATATAGGTGAGTTGGGAGCAGCAGTGGACATGGATATGGCTGGGGCAATTGGATCAGCAAATTGTGCTGGCGATGATGGTGACTCAGCTAAATTAGTTCTGAGGTGTTTCTTGTTGGCATGGAATGTCTTGACAATGGCGATGGCATTGGTGAGAGAAGTAGGGCTGTGGTAATCCACGAGCTTATGGTGGAGGGTAGATGTAAGTCCGGCCATGAAGTATGTGACAAGGAGGGACTGGTCATGAATACCACTTGTATAAGTGGCAGTGGTGAAGGCTAGGATATACTCCTGAAGACCATCAGACCAAGTCTTGTCCAGCAGTCTAGTATGCTTCTGGTGGAGGGTGGAGAGTGCAGTGACAGCAGCTTGTTCCAGTTTGGCAGGAACGAAGGTGGTGGTGAAGTTGGTGAGGAAGGCGGTGAATGTTTTCTCTGTGGTGTCAATGGTATCATTAAAGAGCTTATCATACCAGTGCTCAGTGAATAGGGAAGCATCTCCCTTGATCTTATTAAGGCAGACAACAGTGCAGGCATCATCAGAGTACAAGTCAGTGTTGATCATGAAGTAGGCCCACATGGCCTTTATCCAGTGATTGGCAGACGATGGATCTCCAAGGAAGTCATCAGGCATGGCAGCAGTGATTTCATAGTTATAGGAGGAGGGCATGGTGGGCAAAGAGGGTGAGGATGGCAAGGGCAAGGCGAGCTATAAATGTGATGACACAAGCAGCACAAGGTGGCAGAGGCAGTGGTACAGTAGTGGTGATAATGAGGTGAAGGCACAGCAGTGCAATGCAAATAATGGCAAACCAGTGCAGGGTGGAGATAGGACTAAAACTGGACAACAAGGAGTCAGTGCCCCAAGAATCAACAGTCAGAGTCAGCAGCAATAGCAGGCAGATGGCAGTGGGGATGTAGCAATAATGGTGGCACTCCTCTGAGTGCAAGACAGTAGGCCTGGGACTTTATACCTGGTAATGAATGGCAAGGACAAGTAATGCTCCTCTGAGCATAGGCAGATAGTGGCAAACCTGGGACTAGATACCCGGTGGCAGGTGGCGATAGCAAGAATGGTACTCCTCTGAGTACAAGGGCAGAGTATGGGACTTGATACCCAGTGACTGGCGATAGACAGATGATAGCGGCAATGGTGATGGCAATAATGAATGGCAAGGGCAGGATAACCAGCAGTGAGAGGACTTCAGTCCAAAGGGGGCAGCAGCAGGCAAGGACAATGGTAGTGACTAGGGGATGCATGTATAGTCTTGGCAGACAGCAAGGCGACAGTGGTCAGAGGTACTGGATGTAACCGGCGGCAGGCAGCAGTGGCAAGGAGGGCAGGGGCAGCATCAAGGTGACAACGGCAGGGTCAGCAGATGGCAGGCAGGGTAGTACAATGCTCTTCAGCAGGGGCAACAGCCAAGCAGATGAGGGGCAGCGGTGAGAGGGGTCTGGAGAACTAGATGACACTAGCTCCAATGGTAAAGCTTAGTCTTTTGTTACAGTGGCCTAAGGCAGCACCAAACTAGGACTAGACCAGAAGACAAAGGGGACGACGAGAGGTGCAAGGCAAGGGGAACACTAGGAGAGACTAGCACTCTCACTAGAAATGGGCCTAGAATGGCACTACCAATTGGGCAGACTAAGCTTAGGGTATCCTACAGGAATGGTCCCTACTTATATACTACTGGGTATGTGCACAGACCACCTTAGGGGAGGTTGATGAAAGCTATGTGTAGGTAGGCATAAAGATGGCATCAATGATGGAAGGCTATGAAGGGGAGATAGAGAGGCTATAAGGAGTGGATGGTTACCAGATGGAGATGAATGTGGGAAAGGTACCATAGGGGTAAGGCACAGTCCAAAGGAAGGTTAAAGCGGAGTCCAAAGATAAGGACTTAGCTAAGAGGTTGGCAAGGAAGTGGCAAAGATAAGAAAGAGGTGAAGAAAAGGGGATTTTTGTAACACCATTCACTTCCCTATAATGCCAACTCTGGCCAACTCCAGCCCCTCTGTCCGTCATCCTCTATCACCTATCCCTTGGAGTTCCATCCTCATACTCAACTCTGGTGCCTCCAGTCTCAACTCTGCCACAACTCTGGGTGGTTTTCCTTCACCCTTGTAGTTTCCTTATTTGGACTCTTTCATAACTCATCCTTTATGACATTGTCATTTATCCCAACCCTGTACTCATCCCTATGTTTCACTTATCCCTTGATTTCCATTATCCCTTATCCCTGAACTCCTCCATTTCACACCTCACATTGATCCTAGAATTAGTCACCCTTCTCCTCAGTATATAAGT
>JBBPKI010001127.1:0-14609 GCA_038089155.1 Nevesoporus exiguus
AGATCTGATTCCCGATCCCCCTCCGATTGCTCCGATCAGTGTGACATGTGATCAGAACTCACCCGAGTTTAACCGAAGCCACTGGCTTCGGTTAATGCGAAGTGTAGCAAAGTGAACAGGACGTTATTCCTTTAGGAGTCACACTGCGGCGACCCGTTCATCTGCCGTGTAGACGCCAAATCCATGGCACGCTCTACCGTCCTATATATTCAGGGTCCCGGATGGGATCATATCTGTGATTCCTGCCAACCCCCTCTGTCTTGACCCTCTCCACGTTGTACGCGCCATGCCCGGCACCCTGTGGTCGATCACCAACGAGTGCGTTCTTCCTGGTCGTCCAAAGTTCAAAGCTGTGGACGTACCAGACATGACTGGCAAGGTCGTCCTCGTCACAGGCGCCACCACCGGTATCGGCAAGGAGACTGCTAGAGTGAGTGTCTCTTCCAGAATCCGCTGTATTCGCGTATCTAATTTTCATTCAGGTGCTGCTCACCAAGAACGCCAAAGTTTGGATCACTGCGCGCGACAAATCCAAAGGCGAAACGACCCTCAGAGAACTCAAGGAGGCCACGGGCAAAGATGCCAACCTCGTCATCATGAACTTGGCGAATCTAAAGAGCGTCAAAGGAGGAGCAGAGGAATTCAATTCGTGAGACTTTGAGTCCGTTTGATGGTCGTCTGAGCAAACTGACACCCTGGATAGTAAAGAGAAGCAGCTGAACGTTCTGTTCAACAACGCGTAAGCCTGAGTTGCTGGGGATCATCTCTGATAATTGCTGACGCGATTCCTCGTATCAGTGGTGTCATGATTCCCCCTGTCGATATGGTGACCGACGATGGCTATGACCTTCAATTCGGGACCAACGTCCTTGGCCATTTCTACCTCACTAAACTTGTCCTCCCTACTCTACTCTCAACTGCCAAATCTTCTCCAGACGGCATCGCCAGAGTGGTGAATACCTCTTCCAACGGTCATTGGTTTGGCAGCCTCAAGTACGATACCATGAAAGATGGCCCAGCGCGTCGAAAGGAAGGCCTGTGGTAGCTGTATGGGCAAAGTAAGACAGTAAGTTTGCCCGATGTGCGTCGCTGGGCTGATCACTGATGGCATCGCCAGGGCAATATCGTGTTTGCTGTAGAGTTAGCTCGGCGGTACGGAGACCAGGGCATCGTCTCGACCTCCTTGAACCCAGGTTAGTCCAAGTCCATGAGCTCAGCCAGGCTGAACAGTCCAGTCATCGCTCACCCGCACACTTCAGGAGTTATCAACACCAATCTGCATCGGCATGCTGCAAGCTTCATCCAGTGGTTCGCGGTATGCGTATTCAGAAGCCGTGCTACCGGATCGTGCCGTCTTGTCTAACGACGCGCTTTCATAGTCTCACTTCCTCAACGATGCATCGTACGGAGCAATCACGCAACTCTACGCAGGTACGATTCCCGATGGCAAGTCTCTGAACGGTAAGGTACGCGCACTCCACACCCTAGTCGCCATGAGGTGATGACCATGCTGTGTCCCTTTGTAGTACCTCATTCCATGGGCACGCATTGGAAGCCCTCGCCCCGATACGCAAGACCCCGAGATCGGAAAGAAGCTGTGGGACTACCTCGAGGAACAAGTCAAGGACCTCTGACGTTTCGATATCGATCTCGGTATATCTCGTCTCCTTTCTGTGCTTCAATTGTGAACAAATTACTTGAGCGGAATGTATGCTACTACTGTACTGCACGGTCGACATGACAATAATGGACGATGCCATTCGATATTCTTTAGCGCCCGTTTACGAAGCCTGGGCCCGAGATGGTGTGTTCACTGCCGTGCGTGTGGAACACCCGCCGTGGCCTACGGCGAGAGACACTGAGAGGACGACGGAAGAGGACTATGCTCTATATGGACCATGGAGTATGGGTACAAGGGATGATTGCTGTCTACGTGATGCGTCCACATTATATATGTGATGGTAGTGTGCCGGGACGTTACGGCGTATTCAAGTATTGAACGGCTGCGAACACGAAAGCCAGCTGAAATGAAAGAGACACGACGAGATCGTCAGAGGTCACTACCTTTCAAGCGTCACTAGTCACTGGTCATCTGGCTTAAGGGTAGCGCAAGCTCAAGGGTATGCTATTCCTGACATGTAGCCGGTACGGTACTGCATGAGCTGGAGCCTGGGCCAGCATTGTTCGTGACCGCTAATTGGATATGTCAAAGACTGGCGAGAAGGTGTTGTGCACAAAGGGTCAACTCTCAAGCAGGAAACCTATGGAACCTCAGTGCTGGTCAAGCTACTATCTTAGAATAAGTACCTATGGAACTAGAGTACTGTTAGTAAAGTTAGAAATGCTAGAAAAGTCCACATACCCTCAGTGCTGGTCAAGCTACTGAGGGACTACCTACGAGAGTTCAACTTGAACTGCGCTCTAAGGGTTATGTAATGTTACCATAAAGGGAACAGCACTAACACGTGCGGGATAATTTCTAACAGGGTAGATGTTGAGCGGCATGGAATGTGGATGAGAGGCCTTTTACCACTACAGGAAATGCCCTGGATACATGTTTTGCAAGACAGGCAGACTCTCACCCAACTGTCATTACTGTGAAGGCCACATGCATGTCTCTGGCATGAGGTCTGAAACCCAGTGAAAAACAGCCAGCAGCAGAGATGCTGAGATAGTGTGAGATCCAGGCAAGGGGATTGGAGCTGTACTAGACAATACCTGTTATGATATTCACAAGCAAGCAGCTCCAGGGAACCACTAATGCAAGGAAACAAGTAACAATTCCAAGATTGAGGAGCCAGTCAACTAATCTACATGGTTTATATACTACCTAGTGGCTATACATTACTAATACAAATGATGTCATGTGATGGAACATGGTAGAATGTAATAGAACATTGTGAATGTATAAAGGGAGATTGAGAAGAGTCTATGATAGTGTGAATGATTTCAAAAAGTTCTAACATTACTCCCTTTTCAAGGCTTGGATTCCAGACAAGCAGGATCAATGACTGGAGGGGTCTCAAAGAGACTATCTGGGTATTTCTTATAGTGCTGTTGGAAAGAGAGGAAGTCAGAAGATGTAAAGAGAGATGAAGTAATGTGAGGGTGGAGTTGAAGATGAGCAGAAGGATGAGCTGCTAAGGGATGTTTGCAATGGAAATCTCTAATAGCATCCAGAGTGTTGGAAAGGTCAATGGACTTTTTCCACTTGTGTTCTTCTTGGGGAAAACCTTTCCAATGGACTAGGTATTTGACTTGTCCATATCACTCATGAGAATCTATGATTTGTTTGATTTCTTATTCATCATATCCCTCAATCATGACTAGGGGAGGAATAGGTTCTTGTTGTTGAGATGGAAATATCCCTGGAGTGTAAGGCCAGAGTTGACACTTATTAAAGACTGGATGAATCACTTTCTAGGATTTATCCAGCTTCAATCAGTAAGTGCCCTCTCCAACTTTTTTTTGACTACTTTGAATGGGCCATACCTCTGATCATCAAGTTTCTGTGAGGGTCGATCAGTGTGAATGTGAGTGGCTTCAACAAGTACCAAATTCCCCTTTTTGTACTTTGGTCTTTCCTTTGCCCTTCAGTCATGAAATCTCTTCATGTCAGCCACTGCCCTTCTAGGGCTGCCACAGCTTCATCTGTGGTGTTCCTGATGGATTCAACAAAATATTTTGCTGCTTTATTGCAGACTTGTACCCTCATATCTGAATTTATGAGGGGTTCTTGTCCATAATTAAGCAAGAACAGGGAGGATCCCATGGATTCATTTTATTGTCTGTTAATTGCAAACTCTGTGAGGGGGAGCCAATCCTTCCAATCAGATTGACAATGATTGCAATAGAGCCATAAGTATTGTTCTACTTCAGTGTTCATGCATTCCATTTGTCCATCTGTTTGGGGATAATAAGCAGTAGAAGGGTTTCCCTTGATTTTGAGCAATACATACAAATCCATTATGAATGACAAGACAAATTGAGATCCTCTGTCTGAAATAACTTTTTTAGGGATACCATGAAGTTTGAAAATATGATCTCTAAATATGGTGGCTACTCCTTTTGCAGAAATAGTTGTATCAACAGGAAATAGATGGATCATTTTGTCAATTTACATATCTACTACTACTAGTACAGCATTGAATCCTTCTGAAGGTGGGAGGAGTCCAATGACATCAATGGAGATGATGATTTCCCATGGATTAGATGGAATCTCATTGGAGTGAAGAGGAGTTTTGGATGAGGAATGATGAACTTTTGTTTTCTGACAAGCATCACATCCTTTGACATATTGTTCTATGTCCTTTTGAAGTGATGGCCAGTAAAACTTTGCCATGATGAGATCTTTGGTTCATTGGATCCCTGGATGGCCTGCTAGAGGGTGATTGTGATTTCCCTTAATGATGCACTCTTTTAAGTTGGTGTCATTGGGAATATAAAGGTGATCTTGCCAGTGCAGGATTCCTGATTTCTCCTTCCATTTAGGGTTTGCTTTGGCTAAACCTTCTTTTGTATAGCATTCCATTTTGTATTGGAGTTTCTACACACTATCAAAGAGTGGTTCATTGCTGTGAGGAAGGGTGATGAGAGAGTCTGTTGTGGTTTGATGAATAAAAAGATGGTTTGGAAGAAGAATTTGTTTTCTGTTATCAAGATCCACCCCCTTTTCAAAGTCTGGCCTTTGGAACAGAGGGTCAGTGTCATATCTGTGCCAAACCACCCTTCTCCGCCTCCTCCAGCCCCTTCTCCGACCATCTCTGGTCACCTCTGTCCCCCTCCAGTCCACCTCCATCTCCACCATGCACAGAGCTCCTCGGAGCTCCACTCCTCCAATTGGACCTGCAGCTGTGCTTGCTCGGAACCACCTGGACATTATCCCTGTTTGTCCTTCTCTTTGTTCTTTCATCCCTTCTCTGTCCCTTAGTATTACCCTTGACATTCTGCGACCCTTAGATTGCTTCTTACCTCCTAGAATATTTTCATGTTGTTCTCTGCCTTTGTCAGATACTATTTTCATTCCATTTAGTATCTCCTTTGCTTACTTTGCACTATTTAACTCCTGTACCTCCTGTATGTACTCCTCAGTATGAATATTGACTAAATCACTCTCCCCTCACTTCATGATCACCCTATCTCCTCCCTGTCGGACTCCTGTTCCTCCAAAATACAAGGACACAGATCTGCTTAGAGGCGTGACACATAAGTCCTGTGCCAATGTCCTCCTGAGTACCTCTGCTCTGACTCCTCTGCTTGGACCTCCAGTCCATCTCCTATACTAACTCCTCCGATAACCCCTAGAACTCTGCAACTCCGGTTGGACTTGAGTCCAGAGAGACTGGCATTTAACAGTCAGCAGGGTTTGTTTGACCAGGTCAATGATGAATGATGAAGTGATATTGTTGGAAGAGGTACTGCCAGTGAGCCTGTTGATGGAAGAGATCTTGGGGACAATGGAAAATGTGAGGTTCTTGTGGTCAGACCACACCTCAAATGGCTGGAAAGCATCAAGGAGGTAATGGCACTATAGGGAACTATTGTTCCCTGCATGTGTATTCCTACTTTATAGGATGTTCAATGATATTGGGATCAAGCTGGTACTCACCCAGTGCTATGCTGGTCATGCCAGTGTAGAGAACCAAGGTTCTCTATGTTTGTATTCCAGATTTATAGGGCATCTGACAATATTACAACACACCTGGTCTTATCCTGGTCATCCCTATGTTATCCCAGTAGACTGGATGATTTCCCAGTATGTTTCTGGCCAGGATCGATCCCCTATACAACTGGGTTGTGCAGAAACCAGCCAGAGTTGGTTTATACTGGCTAGGATCATTTTCTGATGTCATTTACTGGTATTCTGGTGTCTGCATAGTCCAATCTCTATGAGCATAGGCAAAGTCCAAACATACCTTACAATGTTTGGCAGAAAGAAGGGGGCATTTGGACCTGACTACAGCTTTGATACCAATTTGCTTCAGCTGGCAATGAATTGTTTTGGGATGCAGAGGCTTGTTGATGATATTGGACAAGGTTTTGGTGATTTGAACAGTATTTTCAGCTTTGCCAGTGGTGATGAGATGGATAGCATAGCAGGTATTGGTTGGAGAAAGCTTGCTTGGATGACTTCCAGTAGACTTTTGGAGCTCAGAATGCTCCTTGGAGTGAAGTCTAGCAATGGTAGAGTTATGAATGCCAGTAGCAGATTCAATGGCACGAATGAAGTGGCCAGAATTGAGCATAGTAAGAATGGTGTTCTTCTAAGTGGTAGAGAGAGATTGCATGATGATAGTTGATGAAAATAAAGAGGTGTGTGAACTTTTTCAAACTCAGGTGAAACACTTATACATGTACCTTTGTTTGTATTGCCAAATATTGACAAATGTCTCTTGATTGACAACAATTACATATTTTATATCAAAAGTGACAAAACTGCTGCAATGGTATTGTTATTTTGGAATGTACATATCTCAGCAACCCCTGAACTAAATTATGTAATTATTTAATCGGCAGATAGCCAAGAGTATCTTCTATCTTTGACCTAACCAAAGCTAAGCGATACTCCCACGCTTGCACTTACTACACTTCCACTACTACAAAATAGTCAAACATTGCAGCGGTTTTGGGAGTCACTGTAAGTAGTCCAATGGAATATGCCCCAAGGACTTCAAGTGAAGTCTTTTGTAGATTTCCCCTAAACCTCTTGACTGAGTGCTAGTCTCTCTAAGCTAGACTCTTAAGACTCCTCTTATCTATTCCTTTATGACACTCCTAGTGACCCCCAAGGGGTTGTCTTTGGCATTCCTGCCTCTGGCACTATGATTCCCCCTTAATTGGATTAGGGTCATTATAGAAAAGGATGGTAAGCTTACAGCTGAGGAACACAAGCAACAATTCAACAACAACCTCTGTATGTTCTGTGGTCTAGCTGGACACATAGCCAAGGACTGTCCTAAGTCCATGTCCCACACAGCTAAGACTCATGCCATGAAGACCTCAACTCTGGAAGCTAAACTGAATGCCTCCAGGGCAAAAAAATAAGCAGCAGCTTCTGTGACTCTGCACAAACAGAAGATTGTGTTGACTCTTCCCATGCACCTTTGGAGATCTGACTCAACATGTCTGCTCTTTTAGACCCTAGATCACTTATGCCATTCATCTCTCTAATCTCTTACAACATTCCTGCCTTTCTTACATTGTTGGATTCTGGATCCTCCAACTGCTTCATAGATACCACTTTCATGAATAAACATACACTTTTAATCTACTCCATTCCTCTGATACAACTCCAGTTGTTCAATGGTGTAATGTGAAGGCACACTCTTTGTGCAACAAGTTGTTCCTGGGCTAACTTCCTCACTTATCTACTGAGGGGAGGCACAGCATCCCTTGGAGTCGTAAGACTTTTGGAAGAAGGCGAGTGAGATGGAGCAAGTAGTGCATGATGTATTGCATAGAACTAGCTAAGGGATATGGTACAAGGAATGTGGCTATATAAGAAGACACTACTTGCACACGGACCAGGTGGCTAAGCAGCTATCTATACCATGGCTATGTGTGATTGATGGAAATGCACTGCCCAAGAGAGAGATGGCAGTGGTGGAGGATATAGTCCACAGTAGGGCAACACAGTTACATCAACAGAATGAGGTGAATGTAATCGGAATAAAGAACAAGCAGATAAGGAACATAAGTATACTTCATAGGTGATCAGTCCCTTCCTAAGCTGAATAAGAATTAAAAGTAGGAGGTGACCTGAGAGAAATAAAACCGTAACAAATAGAACCTCAAACTCTACCCTTTCCAAAGTCATTGAGCCCTCCATTCATTTCAAAACTGGTGATATCACTCCAATAACATTTTATGTTACCCTGCTAGATGGCTCCTGCTCCATTGTCCTGGGACACAACTGGCTTGCCTGCTATAATCCATTGACTGACTGGGTCTTGAGCAGTATCTCATTCCAGACACCAGAACAGCCCATTCCAGCATTCTCAAGTTTATCTCTGCAGTCTCTGGCTACTCTGGGTTGCCTACTCTGGCTCTAGTCCCCTTGCCTCTGGCTGACTCTGCCTTCCCCAATCCACCATGTTTCTCCAAGTGCAAGGCTCTGCCAATCGTGCTGATCAGTGCTCCAGCCTTTGCACTCACATGTCATCTTGATGGCTCTGTGCAGTTTAGTCTGCAACTCTGCTCTAAGAAAAGTGACCTTCATGCAGCATCCACTGCCCCTGATCCAGCTGATCTCTCTGGAGTTCCCCAAGAGTATCATGACTTTGCAGATGTGTTTAGCAAGAGCAAGGCTTCTACCCTTGCTCCACACTGTGAGTTTGATTTAAAAATTGACTTGGAAGAAGGAGCTTCTTCTCTTATTGGTGTCACATATTCCCTCTCACCCTCCAAGCTGGAGTCCCTCTGGACATTCCTTGATGAACACCTCTCTATGGGTTTCATCTACCCATCCTTCTCTGCTCATACCACTCTGGTCCTCTTTGTCCACAAGAAGGATGGTTCACTCTGCCTTTGTGTTGACTTTTGAGGACTGAACAAGATCACAAAGAAAGACTGCTATCCCCTTCCCCACATCTTCGACCTCCTTGATGCTCCAAGCTGAGCAAAGATCTATACTAAAATTGACCTCCAGCATGCATACCATCTGGTCTGCATTGCTGAGGGTGATGAATGGAAGACTTCATTCTGGACACACTACAGATCATACAAATGGCTTGTTATGCCTTTTAGACTGACCAACTCTCCTGCAGCTTTCCAGCAGTTTGTCAATTCCATCTTTGCTGATCTCCTTGACATCTTTGTGATCATCTACTTGGATGATATTCTTATCTTCTCTGCTGACAAGGCTTCCAATTTGGAATATGTCTGTGAAGTCCTTTGACAACTCTGAAAACATGGCCTTTATGCTACACCAGATAAATGTGACTCCCATACTGACTCTACCAAGTACCTCAGATACTGCCTCTTGCCCTCTGGACTTACCATGTCCCCAAAGAAAGTCAAGGCCATTCTTGACTGGCCCAAGCCCTGGAAGGTCCAAGATATTCAATCTTTTCTTGGATTCACTAATTTCTACTGCCATTTCATCCATGACTACTCTGGTCTTGTCATCCCCTTGACCCACCTTACTCATAAGGGCATTCCATGGGACTTCAACAACACTTGTTGCTCCACCTTCCAGTGCCTCAAGGAAGTGTTTACCTCTGCTCTAATTCTTACTCACTGGTTACCTGATGCTCCACTGATTGTTGAGACTGACACCTCCGATTATGTGATTGCCAGTATTCTTTCCCTCCAATGTCTGGATAAGGAACTCTGGCCTGTCACCTACTCCTGGACTCTCTCTGCTTTAGAGCTCAACTATGACACCCACAACAAGGAATTGCTTGCCATCCATGAGTCCTTCTGGACTTGGCAGCATTGCCTTGAAGGTTCAGGTACTCCAGTCAATGTTGTGACTGACCACAAGAACTTGGAATACTTTTCTACCATGAAACTCTGGACCTGCCATCAAGCCTGGTGGTTGGAGTTCCTCTCCCAGTTTAATATGGTCATCTATTTCTGCCCCAGGCACTTAGGTGCCAAGCCAAATGCCCTGACTAGATGCTGGGACATCTACCCCAAAGAGGGGGATAGGGACTATGTCTGCATCAATCCACACAATTTCCATCCTGTCTTTATAAAAGAACAGCTCACCACACCACTCTGAGCTATCTATTTGGCAACTCTGGTACTCTGAGCTACCTCCTTGTTCAATGTTGAGACCATTCACAATGACATCCTCTCAGCTCTCCCTTCTGATCCTATTGCATCTGTCCATCTGTTCAACTCCAAAGAGTCCAATTCCTGCTGGACTGTAGACCCAGAAAGTTTCTTGCATCTAGATAATCATATCTATATCCCTGACACTGATGACCTCTACCTCCAGGTCCTCTGGTACAAGCATGATCATCCACTCTTTGGACATTTCAGACAGAATCAGACATTAGAGCCGAGCAACTCCCTGCTTCCTCTGGACATACTGCTATCCTTGTCATTGTGGACTGTCTGTCCAAACAATGCATTTTTATCCCTCCAGATGACAAGGTATCATCTCTGGAGTTAGCCAAACTCTTCCTTCTCCATGTCTTTTTTAAGCATGGAGTTCCCCCCCACATCACCTCCAATCAAGGCTCAGAGTTTGTCTCCCACTTCTTCCACTCTCTCAGTAACACTCTTGACATCTGCCTTCACTTCACCTCCAGTTATCATTCAGAAGGTGATGGTCAGACAGAGTATATGAACCAGACCCTGGAATAGTACCTCCAGATCTGTTGTAACTACCAACAGGACAATTGGTCCAAACTCCTGCTACTTGTGGAGTTTGCATACAATAATGCTCTGAACACTACCACTGGTGTATCTCTCTGTTCTTTACTAATAAGGGTTACCACCCTAATCTCATTGTCCATCCAGAGCATGACCTCACCTCTGCTCAAGCCCAAGAGTACTCTGTAGACCTCAACTCCCTCTACCAATTCCTCCATGAGGAGATAGCCACTGCTCAAAAATAGTACCAAGGATCTGCTGACACTAAATGGACTCCAGCACCAGACTTGAAAGTTGGTGACCAGGTCTTCATCAAAGCTAAGTACTTCTGCTCTACATGACTCTCCAAAAAGCTTTCTGAAAGGAACCTTGGTCTGTACCCTATTATTGCTCATGTAGGCTCCCTCTCCTTCACACTCTGGCTTCCTATCATATCCATGACATTCCATCCATCTCCACCCCATCTGGCCCATCTCCAATCATCTCTGGTCACCTCTGTCTCCATCAGTCCAACTCCACCCCCTCCATGCTTGGAGCTCTGCTCCTCCACTCAGACCATAGCTGTGCTTGCACAGATACTCAGCTGTACTCAAACCTGGATACCTTTCATACATTCTTATTTGTACTTCCCTTCATCTCCTTCATCCCTTCTCCATCCCTTATTGGACCCTTGATTTTGTTTCACTTGTTTTCTGACTTTGATGTCCCTGTTGACCTCTTAGTATATAATCTCTGTACCCTCCATCATGTATCCCTTAGCACAAATATCAACTAAGTCACCTCTCCTCATTCTTTTTGCAATCTCCTCCTTCTGTCAGACATCTGCTCTTCTGAAATATGAGGACACAGACCTGTTCAAGGGTGTGACACATAAGTCCTGCACTGACATCCTTATTGAGTAACTCCACTCCAACTCCTCCACTCTGGACTTCAGTCCAACTCCAAGACTAACATGTCTACCACCTCTCAATACCTCCAGACCTCCAATTGGACTTGAGTCCAGAGAGTCCAGACTTAACAGTATATTTGTGCTGCCACTTGAGCAGGTCTCCACTCCTTTCACCTCTGACCTCATATCATCATGATCATTTGTTGTGACCTCTGCATGCTCTAGGTTCCATATTGAACCCAACCATGCATTGACTTCAGTCCTTATGCTACTCCTCTGACTCCTCACTGTCCTCTTGATACCCCCCCCCCCCCTCTTCTTCTATTTCTCCACATTTCTGAACTCCAATCTGGCTCTACCCCCTCAGCAGGTCCTCTCTTCCTCTTCCTTGTTGCAGGCTTCTCCTCCCATGCCCTCCAGTGAAACTGCCCCTGACTTTCAAGTCACCTCTTTGGGTTCCCATATTGGTTTTAGGATATAGCTTGCTTGCCACAAGATTCTATTGAGTAACTGGAACATAAGCAGCACTTTGTCTGACCCCCACAAGTGGAATGCCAAGCCTCCTGTGCCTTCAGAACCTCCACTCCAGAGCACACTCCAGAATTGCCACAGTCCTCAGACTTGTTGCCCTCCCACTTTCCTTTCAATGCCACTCCATTTGTGTGCACATGCAAGATGAATGGCCTAGTCCACTTTGTCAGCCACCTCCAGCCCTCACTGGGCAAGGCAGGATACCTCAGATAGAAACAAGTCAACCTTTACAACATCTGACCTTCCTCTGACCTCAACTTCACTTACTCCAACCTTTTGGACCACAAGTCCAGAGGTCACTCTGCTTTTTCTGCTGCCAACTCTGGCAAGCCCAGATGACATGATATTGGACCCTCTTCAGGTTCTTCCTTTTTCTCTCTCTGTTCTCTTTTGCCTCTATGTTATTTCATTCTATTATTTCCCCTGTTATTCCCTTCTTCATTCTTCCCTCTGACCCTCTTTACCTAAGGACTGAAAGTCTGAAGATACAGTGACTCCCAAAACTGCTGCAATGTTTGACTATTTTGCAGTACTGGAAGTGTAGTAAGTGCAAGTGTGGGAGTATCGCTTAACCTTGGTTGGGTTAAATGTAGAGGACACTCCTGGCTATCTGCTGATCAAAAAATTACATAATTTGGTTCAGGGGTTGCTAAGATATGGACATGTTAAAATAATAATACCATTGCAGTAGTTTTGTCACTTTTGTCAAAGAATAGGTATTTCTGATATATCAGTACTTGGTATAGCCTCCTTTTGCCTTAAGCACTGCCTGAATCCTTTTAGGCATGCTTTCAATCAATCCCTGACACTCTGCAGCTGATATCTTCTCCCATTCCACTTCAACCCTTTCCCAAAACTCCTCCATTCCCTTGGAGGGATGTTCATACTCTGCAAGCTTCTTTTTGAGAGAAACCCAGGTATGTTCTATAGGGCTCAAGTCAGGAAATTGTGCAGGCCATACCATGGTCCTAAATTCCTGCTCCTCTAGCCACTCCTTCATCTTTCTACAGGTGTGCTTTGGGTTATTGTTCTGCTGAAAGATGATGTTGGGAGGATCAAGACCATAGTACTCCAAGGAATTCTGGAGTTCATTCTTCAAAATTGAAGATATAGGCCCCAATCCATCCTGCCATCAATCTTGGCAGCAAACCCAACTCCATACCAGGTCATACAGCCCCACATTATCAGAGATTCTGTTACGATTTCATCCCTTATCTTATCTTATCAAGTCACATGACCACTATCACGTGACCGTGGGACATGTCACCTGACCAAGTCTAGATCAAACCCTTTCACTTCATTCACACTCGCTCTAGACCCTTATCCAACACACTCGTTTAATCTCTGTTACTCTAGACCCATGACATCACTAATGACGTAGTAGCTTAGTCACTTATCTCTGACCTACCCTAAACCTGTAAGTAGTATATAAACCAAATGTCATCAACGACCGGACTTCAGTCAAGTCCTGGTTGATTCCCCTAGAACTTCCTCTTGACTCTTAAGCAAGCCTGATTAGTAGTGGCCGAAGCCTTAATAGGTCTAGGTTGCCAACATTAGGACTTGACTGCTCATCTTCCCTCACTACTACCTCATTACCTTGCCATCATTCGCGACAACCCCGGACCTTAGGGGCAAAGGGAATCTCTTGCTACTACCACTCTTCACCATTCACGCGCATTTGTGCCTTTTCCTTTTATGTATACCCCTGCCGTAAGCGGGAGAAGGTCGACCAAGCTTTAGGCCGGTTGTCAAGAGGTGTCCTCAAGAGGACTTAATTGGTTTAAACACCGCCTCCACATGTTTCATTTCAAAGGAGCTTAGGCTCAGGTCCATGTGAGGCCACTTTGTTATAAGAATAGTCTTTACACATTCAGTCATTGTCGAAAGAGCGGTCTTGTGCCCAACGACCCGAATTACTTTACAAATTCTAAGACTTGAGTCGCGGAGGCTATTGTCCCGATCGAGTAGAAGTTGGTGTTGACAAAGGTCCACACTTCTTTTCACCCTTAAACAAATGTTTCCAAGAGATCCTGCCAAGTCCGAGGAAATCAAGGTTCGCCTCTCTGAGGAGACGCAAGTCAGACAGAACTACAAATACCACCGACAAGCATCTTTTGACCCAAACGACGAATACTACGATGAACAAGGGGGACACCACTTTCATATACCAAGGACCCCTACCCCTGAGGTAGAAGAAGAGTCAGACTCAGAATATTCCCCCTTCCCAGCTAGGGAAGATCAAGAAGGTTGGTTACATTACCAGCCACCTAATCTGCACTTCGGAGTACCAGACCCACTTCCATGACAAAGCCTCTTCGAATGAGGAGACCTTCTTCCATACTTCTTAGACGTTGTCCAAAACAATCTCAACTTTGACGAAGACTTATTACTCTACTTCCAAGTCACTCCTGAAGAAGCAGCCCATTTTAGAAGACAAGTGCTGACGGTACAACTCTACAAAGATCCCAGACTCCGCCAGCAACAAGAAATCGGTCTTCTCGAACAGCTAAGGCAAGGGTTACTCACTTTGCAAAACCTACACATGCCATCACTCTCTCCCACGCCTGAACCAGAAGTAACCCTGGTTCCAGAAGAAGAACATCACGTTGCGGTACCCCTACAGGAACCTGTGCCCCCATGTCAACTCAGAGACCGACGATTCCTCAGAGAACCATATTGTTGACCAGCCCTCATCCCCCGACCGGAACTCCCAGTCTCCTCACGAACCCGCTCCCATACCAATGGCAACCGCAGAGCACATCCAAGAGCTCGTAGATCAGATTAACAATCTGAAAGAACAACTCAAAACCCTGCAAAGATCAAGCAGAGTAAGAGAGACAAGAAATACAGAAGTAAAGCTCAT
>JBBPKI010001128.1:0-14605 GCA_038089155.1 Nevesoporus exiguus
ATTCGTGCTAAGGGATACATGATGGAGGTACAGAGGTTTTATACTAAGAGGTCAACAGGGACATCAAAGTCAGGGAACAGGTGAAACAGAATCAAGGGTCCCATAAGGGATGGAGAAGGGACGAAGGAAGCAATGGGAAGTACAAACGAGAATGTACGAAATGATATCCAGGTCTGAAGTATAGCTGAGTCCCTGTGCAAGCACAGCCTTGGTCTGGAGCAGAGGAGTGGAGCTCCGAGCGTGGAGGAAGTGGAGGTGGACTGAGGGTAACAGAGGTGACCAGAGTAGGTTGGAGATGGGGCTGGAGGAGGTGGAGATGGATGGGATGTCATGGATATGACAGTGCCTCCCCTTTAAGGCCGAGTCCTTGAGGCCTGGAGTAAGTGGGGATTCAGTGCAGAGCCAATCTGGGGAAGCAGTCAAGCTTCTTTGGAGAGGGTGCACTGATGGAGGTGATGACAGAGGTGCTTACTAGGCCAAGTCCAAGAAAGAATGCCACACAGAGTTCGGAGGTGTCTGGACCAGCTAGGAAACTTGAAGTCCAGCTGCTGATGATATACTAGCTCCAAAGGGAGGCTCCAAGCCTCAGTGTGAGAGGGGTCAAGGTGTGCCTTTGGCACAACTCCTGACGAAGGATGGATGTGGGTGGTGCATGAGGTGAATTCAGAGAGTGTGGAGGGTGCACAAGTGGAGTGGAACAGATGCCGAAGATGGCAGAGCATGCAGAGTGGCAGCGGAGGACATGTGGGGGTGGCTGGACACTGGAGAATATGAAAACAGAGAGAAAACAGAATCAGAGGAAATGGAAAGTGGAATGGAGGAACTGAAAAACGGAGACTGAAGATAAGAATGGAGTATGCAGATGAAAATAGATACAGAGAAAACAGAAAATAGAGAGAAAGCCCTGGAAGGGGGTTGGAGGTGCCTGGAGTGGGTCTGAGAGCAGAGGACACTAGAAGATGCCAGGGATGACAGAGGAGAGAGGTTCTTGGAGGAAGACTGATGTAAAGATCTAAATGTGCCTGTGTGTGAGGCAAGAGAAAGGTGTGGGGTGATAAGTTCGTCCCAGGGAGTTGCAAGGCAATGCCAAATGGCTGGAAATGGAATAAGAATGGACGAGAAAGAGCGTACCACCAGTGTGGACAACTCCTATGGGGGCCTTCTCCAGAAGGAACTGGACTCTGGACTTCCAGATGCATTCCTGGACTTCTGTGTGCAATGCAGACAGCAAGGGAGGGCTTGGACTGGGCTTACAAGCTTAAACTGGGCATTCTAAGATGAAGGAGAGAGGAAAACTGTATTAGATAACTAATGACATGTCTAAGTAGTGCTCAACTAACATAAAACAATGTAAAATAGGTAGAAATAGTAAAACCAGCCCAAAACAATGTAAACCGGTCGCAAACAAACATACCTGGACATCAGAATACCAGGAAACAACACTGGGAAGTGATCCCGGCCAGTATAAACCAACTCTGGCCGGTTTCTATGCAACCCGGTCATGTAGGGGATTGATCCCGACCAGAAATGCACCGGGAAGTCATCCGGTCTACCGGGATAGCGTCGAGACGACCGGGATAACATCGGATGAGATGTGATGTTGTCGGATGCCCTATAAATCAGAAATACAGACATAGGGAACCAAGGTTCTCTACACTGGAGTTGTATGGAGATTGTACCGGAGTTTCAGAGTAATTAACAGAGTGGAATGGAATGGAAACATAGGTACAGAGACAGAAGCAGAAACTGAGATAGAGATGAAAAAGTCAGAGGACGGTCAAAGATGCCTGAAATGGGCCAGAGAAGCAGAGGTATTCCAGATACCAAATGGTCCTGGAAACGAAGGAGATAAAGGTACATAAGTGTACCCAAGAGGTTGTAAAACTGGAGTAGGTCTGGAGTTACAGAGAAAATGGGATGAGTCCAGAATGAAAAAGATGGGAAACAGAGTCTAGAAATGAAACGAAGTCAACCAGAAAAATTCCGGAGTTACTCTGGAGCAAATGGAGGGAAATGGAGGGGGACATGAATGCACCAAAGGAAACAGAAAGCTGAGGGCATGAACAGTGTGAACAGAGGTAATAAAAGAACAAGGGCAGACAGAGGGAGACCAGAACAAATGTGGAAACGAAGATGAACCGGAGGAAAAGCGGAGTTCTTCAGAGTTGAACTGGAGATGACTGAAGAAAAAGGAGGATGAAGGAATAAGGCTGGACTACACAGAGGATGAAGGAGAACGCCAAGTTGGCGAAAGTCCAGAAGAGAAACAAAGCGAAAACCAAGGGACCTGAAAGAGGTCAAAAGCAATTGAATTGCAATGTAAAACAAAGGTGTCTGGAGTTGAACCGGAGGTATTGGAGGTGAATGCCAAGAGTGCACTAGGTACTGGAGCACTCAAAGACAGAATGGAAAAGGACTGAAAGGCAATGAAGAAGCGATTAGTCCAAGACTGATGAAGAGAGCAATGGAAACAGAGAAATGGATCTGGAACTGAATGAAATACAGCTCCGGAGGTTGCCAGAGTGCAAATGGAGGTGTACCACCAGGGTACCGGATGGTCTGGAACACGGAGAAAGTCTGTAGGCCCTAGAAGTAGACTGGAGGGGAAGCTAAAAGGAGATCTGGATAGGGCCAGAGAAGAGGACTGAGAGCTCCATGAGAGGAGCCTGAGACAGGTGGGTAGGTGAGGTTGGATGGAGGTGTACCTCGAGGGTACCGGAGGTAAAGATGGAAATTTCAGAGGGATAACTCCGGAATGGCTGGAGTGAGTGGAGGTTCAGGAGTGTACCACAAGGTACGAGATGGTGCAGAGGTGACAGGGTGAGGTGGTGATGGGTGGTGCCTCCCCTTTAAGGCCAAGCCCTTGAGGCCTGAGAGAAACCTGAGAACAATGACCACAGAGTAAATAGAAAAAGTAAAGTAGCATAGGGGAGAGATATCAGAAGGGTGACAAAAGGTGCCAAAAGCGGAAATTATCGGAGGTAATTCTGGAGTTAATTGGAGGTAATTCAGAGGTAACTCCGGAGTAATCAAAGTACAGGGGTAACAGAAATGGAAAGAGATAAAAGAAGTGGAAGGAATATCAGGAGATAAACAGCAGAAATGAACATATGGGACAGAATAGTCCTGAAGAAAAAATAATGCTGGAGTTGGTGGAGGCTGAAGACAATCTTGGTTGGTCCTATGTGCAGGGAGAGAAGTCTGGAACGAAGCCGGTTGGAGGTCTGCAGGATGAGACCACAAAAGTCAAGGACCTAAAAGTGAAAGACAACAAAGATGACAATGATGAACTATAAAGGTGCCATGGATGGCAGAGAGCTAAATGGGAGAAATCGTTGGTCAATCCTTAACACGGGGAGAAATCTGGACAAAGCCGGTCAGAGGTCTGCAGACAATGACTGCAGAAAGGCCCGAGGCCTTGGGCAAATCCTGGAGGTGCAACTCCCAGGATTATATTTCTGGACAGAGTCCTGGAGTGTGGAGGTTTGGCATTTGATCTGTAAGAGTACGTTAGACAAAGTTGCAGCTTCTTAAACCCAATGATCAACAGATTATTTTAGTGGGCGAGCATGCGGTGTCCTATACTAAACAAATGTCAGAAAATCCAAAGAGGTTTGGCACAAAGGCCACAGAGGTGGATTGCCTGAAGGAAGAGAAAAGAAGTCAAATGGTCCAGAGTGGACCGGAGTTTGTTGGAGTTATTGGAGTTGACATAGGTGAAGGCCTGAAGGGCCAACAGAGGGAAAGAAGAAGAACAGGAGGGAAAATGGAGTGGCCCAGAATGGACCAGATGCTGCCAAAGTGGACAGCAATGGAGGGGTCAGAAACAGAAGATAAAACCGAAGGAAAGTAGAAACAAGAAAACAGAACAGAGTAGAAGTGGAGTGGTCTGGAGTGGACCCGGAGTGATCTAGAAGGGACCTGGAGGGAGGTTCAGATGGTCCGGAATGGACCCCAAGGGGAAGTCATGAGGTCATAAGTGTCAGACAGAGAAAAGAGTGGATGCGTCTGGTGGTGCTCCAGAATGGAGCATGGACAAGGGTGATGCAAGTCCCAGGTCCGGAGAACAGAACAGAACGGAAACAAAGAAAACGGAGTGGTCTGGAATAGACTGGGTGCCGCCGGAGTTGACAGCACTGAAAGCAAAGAAACAGAAAGGAAAATAGGAGGGGTGCGTCATGAGGTGCTCTTAAGGAGAGCGCAGATGAGGGTGACACAGGTCCCAAGTCTGGAAAACAGAAATGGAAAGGACAAGAAGAAAATGAAATGGAAACTCCGAAGTTTCTGGAGCGAACCGGAGTTGAAACAGAGGTACCTTCGGACTTGATATCTTCAGGTTCAGAGGGAGCAGAGTGCGAGGCTGAGCGACCAGAGTGGCAGCTATTAAGCAACACACTGCTAGAGGTGAAAGACAGGATAACCATTGGACCTGTGGTCCTCAGGTACAGAGGTCAGAGGAGAAACAAAGGAAAAATAACAAAGCAGAAAACAGACAGGATGCAGGGGAAGAAGAAGAGAGAAAAAGGCTCCAGAGTTGCTGGAGCAAACTGGAGTTATCTTCGGACTTGTGATCGTCAGGTAAAGAGGAAAACGGAGGGTGTTCATCAACTGGTGATGGTGCTCTTTGAAAAGGAGTCTACCATCGTGACAGTGTCAAAACGAAAGAAGGGAACACAGGAAAGGGGAAAAGAAACAAATAGAAGGAGTAGAAACAGAGGGAGGAAGGGAAAGGAACCAAAGGGGATTCCTTACCCAGATGTCCGGACTGACCAGATAAGCCAGAGTTGGTGGACAGCGAATGGAGTTACCTTCGGACTTTCGGTCCATAGGTAGAAAAGGTCAGAGGGAAGAGAAACAAAAGAAGAGGAAACAGACAGAGAAATGACAGAAGAATATAAAGCAGAGGCAAAGTAGAACAAAGAGAGGAAGAAAGGACCTGGAGAGGGTCCAATACCATGTTATCCGGACTTGCTGGAGTTGGCAGCAGAGAAAAACGAAGTGACCTCCGGACTTGAGGTCCGAAAGGTCGAAGGTAATGGAGTTGGGGATGGAGGGAAGTTGAATGTTGTGAAGTTGACTTTCTTATCGAAGGTGTCTTACCTTTCCCAGCGAAGGCTGGAGGTGGCTGACAAGGTGGACTAAGCCATCCATCTTGCATGCACTTAGAAATGAAGTGGCAATGAGGAGGGCAAAGAGTCCGAGGGCCATGGCAATTCCAGAGTACACTCCGAAGTGGAGGCGTGGGGGGTTTGGCATTCCATTTGCAGGGGTCAGATGAAGTGCTGCTTGTGTTCCAATCACTCAACAGAGTCTCATGGCAAGTGAGCTATATCCTAAAACCAACAAAAGGGGAACCCAAAGAGGTGGCTTGAAAGCCGAGGGTGGTCTTGCCACAGGGCATAGAAGGAGAAGTCAGCAACGAGGAAGAGGGGATGGGAGATGATCTGCCGGGGGGACGAAGTCAGGTTGGAGCTCGGAGTTTGGAGGTTTGGAGAAATGGAATAAGAAGAGGGGCCATCGAGAGGACAGCGAGAAGTCAGAGAAGTGGCGTAAAGCCAGAAGTCGTGACGAGTGTTCATGATGGCATGAAGGTCAGAGGCGAAAAGAGTGGAGACCTGCTCAAATGGCAGCATGAATGTACTGTTAAGTCCGGTCTCTCCAGACTCAAGTCTGATCAGAGGTCTGGAGGTGCTGCAGGATGGTTGACGATGTTCATCTTGGAGTTGGACCGAAGTCTGGAGTGGAGGTGTCAGAGTGGAGTTGCATAGAAAAGGACATTGGTGCAGGACTTATGTGTCGCACCCTTGAACAGGTCCATGTCCTTGTATTTCGGAGGAGTGGAGGTCTGACAGGAGGAGGGGGAGAGCACGACTAGAATCAGGAGGGGTGACTTAGTTGATATTCGTGCTAAGGGATACATGATGGAGGTACAGAGGTTTTATACTAAGAGGTCAACAGGGACATCAAAGTCAGGGAACAGGTGAAACAGAATCAAGGGTCCCATAAGGGATGGAGAAGGGACAAAGGAAGTGATGGGAAGTACAAACGAGAATGTATGAAATGATAATCAGGTCCAAGGATAGCTGAGTCCCTGTGCAAGCACAGCCATGGTCTGGAGTGGAGGAGTGGAGCTCCAAGCGTGGAGGAAGTGGAGGTGGACTGAGGGTGGTGGAGGTGGCCAGAGATGGCCAGAGATGAGGCTGGAGGAGGTGGAGATGGATGGGATGTCATGGATATGACATAAACATTGTTGGTTGAGGAGGTGGTTCATGTCCCACAAGTGATCCTCAAAGTTTTGTAGCATGTAACCAGAGGGCATATTGTCAGAGATGGGCCTCATAAGGGTCTTCTTCTTCCAGTGCTGTTGGGAGAGGTTGAGGCATCAGTGAAGAGGGAGGTGATCCTTGTCCAGGAGGAGGATTCATTGGCAAGGTGGAACAAGGAGTGTCTTCAGGGATTGCTGCCAAGGGATCACGAGGTTCTGCCCAGACGGAGGCAGCCATCCATTCAAGAGTGGGACTGATTGGAAGAGAATAGGCTGAGGGTCCAGGGACAGACTGTTACGATTTCATCTTTTATCTTATCTTATCAAGTCACATGATCACTTGCATGTGACCATGGGAACTACCACATGATCAAGTCTAGATCATTCCCTTTCACTTTCATCACACTCGCTTCATTAATCTCCGCTCATTCCAGAACACTCCACGACATGCTTCTTTAATTACCATTGGTCTAGGTCTATGACATCATACATGATGTAGTAGATTAGTAAGTAGTCACACGCTTGCCCTAAACCATGTAAGTAGTATAAGAAGTCAATCCCATCATCGACCGGACTTCAGTCAAGTCCTGGTTGATTCCCCTGGAACTTCCTCTTGTGCTCTATAGCAAGTCTAGTAGTGTGACCAAAGCCTTAACAGGTCTAGGTTGCCAACACAGACATGGTTGAAAACCTCCTTCGAAGAGGAAGACACGCGTATGGATGGCTTGGATAATCAGATAGTTTGAAAGCTAAAAAGTGCTTCCCGTTACACACTAAGTAGTGCACTGGTGTTTAAACCACTCAGGGAAAGGGGAATAGGGATAAAAGAAACTTGAACGATAGGCGAAATGGGATGATTGCTGGCAAACACCTCTTAAAAGGTGGATGTCGTGATGATGCCTGTAATCACGTGAACAGGGGTGATTCAATCTGGATCACCTTCAGTCACAGTCAATATCAAGCACCACAAAACCCGGGGTAGTGCACTATTCCAAGAGCAATGTTATCCTTATTTATAACAGTGGACGACCATATATGCAGCAGTGGAGCAGGTTGCGGTCCCATCAACAATGAGGTTCGTTGATAAACCATCACACCTTAACCCTGGTGGCCAGGTATAGTGCTGATGAGAGATGCAGGCAAAGGCAACGATGAGTGGTAATGATAGCAAAAGGGAGGAAATGGGCAAAGTACTCTCTGCAGTGACCTTGGCCTTTGAACCAGACAGTTTGCCATGGCTTGTATAGAAATAGCAGTAGGCGGCAGTGACCACCAGCTCCTCTGCATTCACTCTATACAGTTTTCACCACAAACAAACACCCTATCACAAGGGCTGTCTGGAATCGGCTAGAAATAGGAGTGAGGGATACAAAGGAGAAGAGGAGGGAGGCGAGAGTTTCAGTCAAGAGGACCTAGTGGGTGACAGACCTTTCTAGACGGTCAGGGATGCCGTCATCCTCACCCTCTACTCCATACCAAGTGACAATAAAGTTAATAAGGGGAGTGAAGTTGAATTGAGTTCTGCGCTCGAAAAAGATTTGGGCACAGGTGTAAAGAGAAAAGAGACAAACGTGGATAGGGTGGAAGAAGTCCAGCATGGACAGTGGATGTAGTGGTTCAGTGGAAGGATGTAGTCTTGGAATTATGTTATGATATTCACACTCGAGCAGTTCCAGGGAACCACTAATGAGGAGAAACAAGCAACAATTCCAAGACTGGAGAACCAGTCAACTAAGTACATGAGTTTATATAATGTCTGACTACTAGGTGGCTATGTTCTTAGTAATATAATGACATCATGTGATAGAAAGTGATGGAAGGTAATAGAATATTGTGAATATGTGAAGGAAGATTCAAGAAGAGTCTGTGATATAGTGAAGAGAAATGAAAAGTTCTAACAATGACCTGATTTGTTCAGGACGAAATGAAATGCTGGGGCCCCCCACATCCATGATTGATGGTGAGATGGAGGACGGCGGGTAAGGACACAAAGAGGTTTTCCAACTCCAATATAGCAGGTGTATGCACTCAAATAACAGTAGGGTGCACAGGATCCAGGTTGCAGGAGCAAGCAATATGCTATTAAAGAACATCAACCTGGAACACAAGTCCATAAGGACTACAGTGTGTGAGTAAGGACATGTAAGGAGTAACTAGTATGAGTTACTTACCTCCAGTTGATGGTAAGAGACTGGAGGAAAGCAGGAACAGGCAGGATCGACTAAGTAACTGTACTATCCAAATAAGGAAGGTAGCGTAGCGAACCAACTGAGGTGAACACTACGTGTGTACCAGAATCGGGCTGTTCCCCAACATACGCCTCATTGCCAGAATCTCAAAAGTTGCCGATGTAACGCGGTCTACTTCGGGGTATGAGATATGTAATCCGTAGCTTCGCTCGCCACTAGGTTTGCAGCAGACTATCATAGCACTGTGGCTCCTCACGGGTTATAGGGTGAAAGTGGATTGTTTCACATGCCATCGTCGAACTCACCTACTACAAATGAGTATGAACGACTGAGAGTCGGACCTCTACTTCGATGAAGGGTATCCTCCTAATTATTAACTGATTCGTTTGGGCTAGACAAAACGGTCGGAGATGGGTCAATGAAATGAGTAGATCATTCACGACCGGTGGGTGCAGTGCTGAGGACGGTCTTGTCGCTGCATGGCCACTTTGCGAAGGCTTCTTGTAGTAATAAATCAAAAAGGTGTGAGAGCGCAGAACCCTGAGCTTCAAGGAACTTGAGCCGACAAGAAGTGGCGCACGCGTGTTTCCATTGAAGTCTGGCACATAAAATTGAAGGTCACCATGCCCCCAGTGTGGAAAAGTATGGTGTGATGGTGGTGGAAAGCCCGACAGCTGCACTCCTGCGAAGCAATTCACACAAGCAAGTCTAAGTATTACATATAGGAAGTTGGGACACCACTGAACAACCTCGAAAAAGATGTCTCGAGAGGCTAAAGTTACTTATCACTCTCGCCGGAGCAGCAACTCCAGGGCTACTCTCTTCTGCTGCGTGCTATCACGCAAGCCCGAGTCATATTGATAGCATGCTAGGCAAAGGGGAAAGTGGAAAAGAACAGATTGCATGTCCGAGGTGGTTGTCGCTATTCTTTCATTACTCAAGGTGAACAATGGCTACTAACATCTCCGGGAATCAAGGGATGTCTGACGGTATGCTGGCACATACGCACTTATTTGCATTTCTGCATCGCGCTTTTCCGCAGCGGCTTGGTCGCATCCGGAGACTTGACACCAATATTGCGACAGCACGGACACTCTGCGATGACCAGACTCGCTCAACTTTTAGAGGAAATTGGGAGAAGAATTCCTTTATCCTCAGCGGGCCAGAGCATGCAACAGACAGGTAAATTTCAATACGTTGGCTGTTCCGATCTTGCTAGGATCTCACAGATTACATGGATTCTCGATCCATGGGATTCGTCCTATGCTGCCTGTGAAATCTTGTCCGACAGAGTTCTCGAAGCTTTCCGGCGACGCGCCGGGAGCGAAAGCATAATCGCTGATAGCCAGGCTATGCGACTCTGTAAATGAATGGGAAAGCGTCGACAAGGACGAGAGCAGGACGCGCATTTATCAATAAGGGCGAACTGTTTTAATTAGGACTCGCCTCAGTGGTACCACCGTCGTAAACCTGATGCCCCGCGACAGTTGGTGGCCCAATGCCCTATGCTAGTTGTACTCTGTGGAAAGGTAACTTTCAAGGTCGGCCACGAAAGGTGATCGACTAAGGTGACCCGATGGGAAAGGACCGAGTGATTCCCGGCCGAAATCAAGGGTGGTGTCGAGATCCTCCGTTGCTCCGAGTTACTTGAATGGAGGGCGGAGGCAGTTCATGAAGTTGATCAATGGGATGGAGTGAAGGAAGAGCACTAATGTAAATTGGACCATGAGCACTTCAAAGGCAACGGTAAAGTGCTCAGGGGTATTCATTGTCGTCCCGAGTCGCTGATGCCAGTTAGAGACGTGGACTGGTATGTCGTTCAAAGAGAATTATGAATATTCCGAGGCTTCTCCTTGTCTTTGCTCTTGTCCTTTTTCTTCTTTTCCTCGTAGCGACGACGGCAAACAAACAAACTCAAAGTGCCACCTGCTGCCGGACCAGGTCACCGGCCATCGCCGAGGACGTGGTCGTGGATGACAAATCATTATGTAACACCTCATACTCGGAAGCAGTTCGTCAAGGGCACTCAACTCAGGCCGTCGCACCATACACACCGATACTGGCAGTTGAACCCTGAAACGGATGGATGTAGTATGATGGAGCAGAAATAAGGAAACGATGAGTATATTGCTATTTTATGTGTCACACATCACTGCGACCTGTAGCGTGCAACGTGTCTTCAAACGTGCCTTCAACTCGTGGCCTTGCGCCCATTTCTGCCGTACCAACACGCTCCTTCTCCCCCTGCAAACTATGGCCGACCCCCCGCAGAACGTATATGCTAGGTGTCTGCCGACACAATACGGGTACCCTTTGCGGAATCCTGGACCTGAGGAGAACCTCCCGCCGGACTATCAGCTGGATGGATTCCAGATTGGAGATGTCGGCATCGTCGACCCCGACTGTGGTTTTAACGTCCTTTTTAGCATTTGCCAGCCCAATGACCACCCATTACATCGCCGTCACGGCGTCCCACAGTTCCACAGTCCTATCAAAGTGGATCTCGGATCGGAGGTGCATGTTGAACAGAAGGGCATCCCGTCCGGTCACGTTATATTTTCTCCTACCATACGACAGACTTTGTCAAACAGTGATGGGTATATCTCCGTCCATGTTTAGCACAATGCGCATACTAAATGATTGTTTGTTACTTTAGCACCGAACTCGAGTTCACTGCCAACTCCTCGGAAGGCGCAATTCTCATCCTTCCAGAGGGAGCAACATTCTCTTACCTCAGATCCACCCACCCGCTTCATGGGTTAGTAACACAACGTGCTTCCGAATGGTATCATTTCGCCGCCCAGCGAGTCCAGCTTACCGCCATTTCCCTATATGTCATCACTGGATTCTACAAGACCGGTGTTTGGTCCTTTGCATCGTTCCAGAATGTATTGCCACAAGGTGACAAGAGTACAGCGTTGATTAAGGTGTGCAAGGTTGAGGAAGGCCAGGCTTCCTTCAGTTATCGATGGAACTCTTCCTGTCACTTGGACCGGAAAGACAGTCTTGGAGGTAGCCATAGTGGAAACATCAACCAGACTGTGTTCTTAAGAGGGTACAAGATTGCTTTTAGGGATAGCATACTGGGCCAGCAGCCAACAGTCAAGGCGCTTCCTGATTTCAACACCTGTGACGATGTCCAAGTCTCCTGTCTCTCATCCCTAAGACGCAGGTGGAAAAGGAAAGGAGCCTCAAAGACACTGAGGACAACCACAAGTTCAGATATCCGTCGACTATCTCAGGTCGGTACGTCCCCAGGGCATTCAGATACGATATCCAAGTCCTTTTCTAGCCCTCCCACTACTCTGGTATCATTAACAGACATCTGTTGAGCGAGGTTTGTGACAGGATTGATGTATATTTCGTGGAAGAACTGAGTCTTCTTGAAACAGAATCCAGGTGCCTCTTTTGCCATTACCCATGACGAGGAATGGATAAATTTGCTCGAAACTGTTTGTAACCACTCGTGCTCTATCTTCATCGCTCATAACTGATCTTTGGTACTTTAGGCAAAGTTGAGGCCCGGTGATCTTATGCAAGAAGGCAATCTCGTACGTTTTTTATCAGAAAATTGTTCCTTCGACCTGCGCGGCGGTAAGTACTTTCTCATAGGCATCCAACTGTTACTTAGTAATTGTCTCAGGTATTGTATACTTGGTCGAAGGGTAAGTGTCTTGGTGCTATAACACTAATTTACTTAACCTGGATACTTTCGCAGTGAGGGAGCTTAATTAGAGATATCCGTTATCTCGTCACATGTTTTCTATGTTTAGACATGCCGGATGGCAACCACGAACCACTGGAAGGATTAGCATCTGGAATACCAGAACGCTCCCAAGACAGCTCTCAGATTGTCATTGCACGTGCGTTTTACGTTCGTCAATGTTTTCACAGAATCGTATGAAATGCCTTGCAGGCATCCGGCATACGCAATCAACTGTTGGCCCTGGACAAGCTTCCGACAAGATGGCACAACTCCTAAGCACTGGTAAAGTTGACCTGGAAAGGCAGACGAGCAAAGAGCCTATGGCGATGGGAGAAGCTACGGTACGGGATAATGCTCCACGGTGAGGTGTCCCTCGCCGACATAAGAGCTGGGCATCTGAGAGCTTCGAACCCATCAGAGGCAACTTTCAGACGGTCATGACATGTGTGTTATATATTCGCTAACGTTCTCACAGAGTCTTACGAGATGTCTTATAGGTATCCGGGGTGATCAGTTGCTCAATGATCTTACACGGACTCCCACCGAATGCTACGTGTTGGTCCAGTCTGGTGACACAAAACGGAGAACAAAGAATAAACCGGTAGTAGTGGGAGAAGCTACGGAATGGGCTGACCTGATTCTACTGTGGGGTTTCTTTTAGTTTGACCTTTAAATTGGCGTTGACGACCATCAGCCCATCCGACTTGTCTGCTGTACTCCGTGTCTCAATCTGTACATCTTCCCAGGACAAAACCCTGCACATGCGGGAACTCACTGTGGAAGAGTTGATCGCGGAAGAACATGAGTGTCATCACTCCCGTTATGTTTTCGTTGAATTTCGCACGTTTCCAGCCATCAACTTCTCCCAACAAGGGGAAGACGCTGATGCACTCCATTGTCCTTCGCTACTTATCACCACGGAACTCAAGAATCTGGATGATTTAGACGATTCTGTGGGTACCAGTCACACCCAAACTTCCAACTCTAATTTTAGCTCCATTGCCTCGGAACGCTCTGCAATTCATCCATGACTTAATTTTTCTTCGCCCTGTACGTACCTGCCTTGTCAAGCAAATCTGGTGACTAATAATTTGGTTTGTGGTTCAACAGCCTACTTTAGCTACTTAATCCATCGCCTGCGGTAAGTCAAATACTGTTCCTGTCAATTCGCAGCAAGACATGTTAAACAAACTATAACCTACAGAATTACAGAACGCGTGAAGAATTACTAGATCTCGCCAAAGCTGCTAAGGAAGTTGAGCGTTGGCGAGGCGAGTATTTTTCCCCCCCGGTCAAATACGCCCATGTATATATATTTATGTGCCTCGTAGACGTGGTCAGTCATATGAAGGGTATTGCACGTTTGGACCGGGAGCTCACTCCTGAGGAACGCAACCTTTTCTCTGTCGGATACAAAAACCTTCTTGCTGCTCGTCGAGCATCATGGAACGCCATATCGTCATCTGAGCAAGAAGAAGAGTTTAAGGGTGACGCAGCCGGTCTAGCTTCAGTGAAGTGCGACAGGCGGAAGCTTGAACACGAAACTGAAATTATCGATATTTGTAAGGAGGTTCTTGACATTCTCGACCGAAATATCCTCCCCTCAACTACATCGATGGAATCTTTCGTGTTCTACGGCCAAATGTGAGTCCTCCCACTATCCTGAAGCGCATGCCTGACGATCAGTTACAGGATCGGTGATTATCGCCGCTACCTGTCTGATGTCCAGGTCGGTGGCGAACGCAAGGCGAACCTCGAGAAATCTTTGGCTGCTTATAGAGATGCCTGGAGCATTGCCGTCTCCGAGCTTCGTGCAACACATCCGATCTGTCTTCATCTCGCTTTAAGTTTCTCCATGTTCTCCCATGAGGTTTTGCGCGACCATGATGAGGCATTGCGCGTGGCGCAACAGGCACTGGACAACGCACAAGCCCTACTCGAGCCCTCCGGAACGGAATATGATGACTCGATACCCATTATTCAAACGCTTCGTGACAACGTTACTCGTTGGAAATCGGAGGAAAAAGGTGCGCCGTACCTACGATGATCAATCTCTATTGGTTTACAGGCATGATAGGAATGAAGGACGCGGACAGTCAGTCATCCCAGAAGAGCAGCCAAGTCGAGCATGATAATCAGCCACTGGTCGTCTCTCCCGTTACCGAAGCAGAGTTTTTGAAGCAGAAAGCGGGCATTGACGCTCAGGCGCTACCGCCAATGGGCCATCACATCGTCTCGGTCAATGAATCAAGGGTAGAGGATGTCACACACCAACCCGACCCCAGTGATTCGCACCGTAACAGCATGGTCAGTCCCCTGCCTACTTACTGGTTGTTTACTCAGCGACCTTGCATTATAGCATTCCGACGCTGCTCAGAAGTCGCCAACGAAGACAGGAGAGCAAGTTCCGGAGGACACTCCTCACACGAACAACCAGAATTTACC